>CAUYRH010033254.1:0-23720 GCA_963574655.1 Perodicticus potto | reverse complement strand
CTTAGAATGGCTTTGCCCTGCAATGCTAATTGGCAAGTGAGAGTCCTATTTTAATCACAAAGGTGTGATTTATCACAATTTCTTCCAAATCATTTAGGAAATATTTCCTTATTTGCTCATTCATTCATTAACACACATTTACTTTTGTTTAACTCAAGACAGAGTCCATCTAGGATACAAGTAATAAAAAATTCCAGTGCAAACTCAGGAGTTGAGTTATTCAGGCAAACTCAACAGTTCTGGCATAGGGATAAAATCCCTCTGGTTGCATCCCTGTTTAATATATAACTGGGTTGGTGGTTGTCTTTTCCTGGTCATACTCTTAGGGATACTCCCTTTACCTTTTTCTCCTTTTCTTCATTCATCTACATTCTTTTGTTTGATTTATTTCTCTAAGAAACCAAAAATTTGGTAGCAGAGAAAGAAAAACCCTACATAAACTACATTTTAAGCTTACTTTCCTCTAGTTATTCAAAGACTAAAAAGTGAAGGTGAGAGTATAAGGCAAAGACTTTTATAATTGGATTCAATATACAGCCTGTCCTCAAAGCACATTTCTTTCACTCTTTTCTGTTTTCTTTTTATTAAATCATAAACACATAGATCACGTATACATTAATGCATTTATGGGGTACGATGTGCTGATTTCATATAGAATTAGGAATGGTTACATCACACTGGCTAATATATACCTCATCTTGTTTACTTATTGTGTTAAGACATTTATACTCTATACTAATAGATCCGACATGTACCCTTGCATTATGCACCATTGGTGTGATCCTACCATTCACTCTCCCTTGATCTGACCTCCTCCCTCCCTTTCCATCCCCCCTCGTTCCTCCTTCATCTTGGGCCATAGTTGTGATCTATTCTTCATATGATTGTAAATTGGTTTCATAATAATACTGAGTACATGGGATATTTTTTCTTCCATTCTTGATATACTTTACCAAGAAGGATATGTTCTAGCTCCATCCATGCAAACGTAAAAGAGGTAAAGTCTCCATCTTTTTTCAGGCTGCATAATATTTCATGCTATACATATACCACAATTTATCAATCCATTCATGGGTCAATGGGCATTTGGGCTTCTTCCATGACTTGGCTATTATAAATTGAGCTGCAGTGAACAATCTGGTACAAATATCTTTGTTATAAAGCGATTTTTGGTCTTTTGGATGCACACCTAGTAGAGGAATTACAGGATCAAATGGCAGGTATACTTTTAGATCCCTGAGTATTCTCCATATTTCTTTCCAAAAGGGACATATTAGCTTGCACTCCCACCAGCAGTGTAGAAGTGTTCCCTTTTCTCCACATCCATGCCAACATCTGTAGTTGTGGGATTTGGGGAGTTAGATGATATCTCAAAGTGGTTTTGATTTGCATTTCTCTGATGATTAACAATGATGACCATTTTTTCATGTGTCTGTAGGCCATGTGCCTATCTTCTTCAGAGAAACTTCTGTTCAAGTTCCTTGCCCACAAAGAAATGGGATTACTTGTTCTTTTCTTATTAATAAGTTTGAGTTCTCTGTGGATTCTGGTTATCAAACCTTTGTCAGAAGCATAACCTGCAAATATCCTCTCCCATTTTGAGGACTTTCTGCTTTACTTACTGTGTTCTTGCAGAAGGTTTTTAATTTGATCAGATCCCAATAATGTATTTTTGGTGTTGCTTCAATTGCCTTGGCTGGGGGAGGTCCTCCTCATAAAATATTCTCCCAGGCCAATTTCTTCACCTAAGCACCTTTTTGCTATAATATAGAAAAGAAACTTGGCATAAAGTCTTGGTGTAAAATAACAAAATGATTTATGATATGCTTGATTTACAAAGTCATTTTCCTTTATGATCAAATAGCTCAGTCCAAAGGCTATCGAACAGATATTAGGAGCCTTTTTGGTTCTGGGTGGATCAGGTTTTCTTTCTGGACTCCCCTTTCCTCATCTGTAAAATGAAAAGGTTGTCCTAGCTGAATATTCTCAAAGGTTCTCTTCTAATTATAACATAATGTATTTTACATTTGACTACATACTGTGTAGTATGTAGTACATCTGACACTTTGCTGGTAAATTTAATCAGTGCAACTTGAATGTCAATCAAACAATAACTGTTAACTTAATTAACGAGAAAGATTACTCTCCAAAATAAAAGATCAGCTTTCCAGTTTGAAACAATATCAAAGATCATTATTTTACATGTAAAACACCATTCCCTTAACTAGTGTTTTTGCCAAATAATAATCATAGCGATAGTAAATAAATGATATTAAAGTGTACATTCTAAAACATTTATCTTCCAGCAAAGATTATTGCAACCCATTAAACATATTGTCATCCTTCAGTAATTGTTAATACATGTTAATTTAAAGAAGAACGGAGTGTTCCTTCATTACCTGGTTTTCTGGGAATAATTTCTTAGAAACAAGGTGAATATATTGCAATGAAATCTTCATAAACAGTAAGTTGTCCGAGCAGTGGAAATTTTTACGGTAAATTCTGTATATTTTTCATTTTTCAAAATAGTTTCATGACTATATCCCTTCATTTTTAGCTGAAGATAAAGAATTCCCAAACTGAGTAAAACTGTGATGAAGTGTGTCCCTAGTCCCCGGCCTCTATACTTTTTTTCTGTTCTGGTCAGATTTCTAGCTGGACAACTGGACTGAATTGACTTTGCCATCCCATCCCAGGCTTCTTCCAGGATGTGAAACCTGCCCTGCCCTGATTGGTTCTGCACAGAGGCGGTTTTTCTTTACCCTGTGCCTTTCCTCATGTAGGCAAACCCATTCTCTCCTCTACTTCTTGCTGCCCTGCTTGATACTTTGCACTTTCTGCTGTATCTTATTTCATGTTGTCCAGGCAATGTGACTTTATTTTGCTCCATATTTAGTGATAATTTATTATTGCAGCAACACTTTTCTCATCCCTAATACCATACCCTTATGTTTCCTGTGGTTTTTTTAAACTAACGTAATGAATTGCCTGGTAAGAGTATGTCACCGGATTGCAGTGCCTTTGCAAATTGGAGGTCACCGAACTAAGATGGAAAGCTCATTTCCTTGGCATAGTCAGAATGTTATATTTTGTACTTAACAAAACTTAACAAAACATTAGCTTATACTTTGAATGGGATTTGGTGATTTTCTAAGAACTAGAGCACAGTACATTATAAGTAATAGTGAATATGTACTACAACAATTTTATATCTATTGAGAATTCAGAATGCACTTCTGTGCCTCAAAGTAATCATTATGCACACTAATTATTGTTGTACACCACAGAAGAAGTAGTTAGTAGAGGTTTCTTTTGATAAAAGGGCAGATAAATCAACTTCCCTGTAGTTAATTCTCTAGATGGTGCATAATCCTTTTATGCAAATGTAGATCTTCCTGCAGTTTACACTGAGGTCTAAACTCTAACAGAGTTATGATGTATGGAAAAAAATTCAAAGCCAGGAAAGTTCTTTGTAATGTACTTGACCCCGGGATCATTAGAACATTACAGCACAACTTAACTGCCAATGGAGAGAACTGTGCTTTCGAAAAGTTTAAAGCAGCTGGAACAAAAATCACATTAAGTATGAAAGTTACAGAAGAACTTATTTCAAAAAACAATTAGAGGGCTAGGTGTTTAGGCACATGCTTCTATGTCTGTGAGTTCTGGTCATAAACTATAGAAGTATAGCTTCAGGCTTTAAAATATGATTCTGGGGTCACTGGAATAGGCACATGTCTGTAATAGGAGTGTGCTACTTATGAAGTTTATGCAAGGACAAACTATTTACTTTTGTGACAAGGAAATAGCGGACAAGATCCAGTTTCAAATGGCCTAAATATTCTTCATTTCCACTTGTTGCGTGCCACAAAGGGTCTCAGAAACGTTTAGTGTGTTTATCAATTGCTTACTGCATATAAAGAGATGATCATAACTTTATTTAATCTACATTTATTGATCTTTTTAGAACTTCAGAAAATAGCTTCACAACTACATCCCTGTATTTGCCATGTTTTTGTAAAAGGAAACATGCAAGTGCAGCTCTTATTTCTCCCCAAGTGCAGGCGTGTTGCATCCATTTATCCAGCTCACTCAAATAAGGCTTAATTAAGTTACCACAGTGAACAAGCCCTGAGATGTTATGAATTAGACATGAGAAAGACAGAGATTTCCAACCAAGGTAAGGAATAGTCTAGACAAACAGATCAACTATGTTTTTGTATGCAAGAAAGAAAGAGCATGTCCTCAAGAGAGAATAAAGCAGGAAAGCCATAGAAACATGAACGTTGAAGAGGATTTGGGAGATAAAATATAACAATAGCTACTAAGCACTGATCTAGGCATGATGCTAAGAGTTTCCCATTTATTATTTTAGATTATTCCCACAACCATCCTTCACGATTTCTTCTTCTTTTGTACACATAGTAAGCTGAGGATTAGGGAGTTAATAACGTGACCAAATTTACACATCTAGTAAAATCTCAGAACTGTGATTTCAATCTTTGTTATTAATTTCAAATTAATATGAGGGTACAAATTTTTAGGTTATAGTGTTCTCACTTCCAAGGTAAAGTTCAAGTTGTAGAAGAGCCCTTCACCCAGGGATGAGCTGAATACTCTTGCTTGGTGCACGTTTGGTGAGATCCCTCCAGATGCCCTCTCTCCTCCTTCTACTCACCCTCCCTCCTTCCCTCTCCCTTTTCCCCCTTCCTAGACTATTTTTGTATTTTATCCTCATTAGAACAAATGGAATTAACAGAAATATACAGAACATTTCATCCTAATAAAACTGAATACATGTTCTTCTCATCAGCCCATGGATCATCCTTGAAAATTGATCATATCTTAGGACACAAGTATAACCTCAACAAATTCAAAAGAATAGAAATTATTCCTTGTATCTTCTCAGACCATCATGGGATAAAAGTTGAACTCAATAGCAATAGAAATCTTTATCCTCAGACAAACTCATGGAAACTAAATAACCTTATGCTGAATGACAGCTGGGCTAAGGATGAGATTAAAAAGGAAATCATCAGATTTCTGGAATAAAATGATAATGAAGACACAAACTCTCAAAATCTGTGGGATACTGAAAAGGCAGTCCTAGGAGGGAAATTTATACCATTAGAAGCCTTCATCAAGAAAACAGAAAGAGAGCAAGTCAGCAGCCTAATGGGCCATCTCAAACAACTAGAAAATGAAGACTAGTCCAAGCCCAAACTTAGCAGAAGAAAAGAAAATTACAAAATCAGAGCAGAATCAAATGAAATTGAAAACAAAAGAATCATTCAGAAGATCAGCAAAACAAGAAGTTGGTTGTATGAAAAGATTAATAAAATTGGTAAACCATTGGCCAGACTAAACAGAAACAGAAAAGTAAGATCTCTAAAACCTAATCAGAAATGAAAAGCGGCAACTAACAATGTATACTACAGAAATATAAAAGATTCTCAGTGATTACTAGAAAAAACTCTATGCCCATAAATTTGAAAATGTAGAGGAAATAGACGAATACCTGGAAACATATCACCTTCCTGAATTCAACCAGAAAAAATTAGAAATTTTCAACAGACCTACATCAAGCACTGAAATTGCATCAGCCATACAAAATCTCCCAGAAAAGAAAAGCCCTGGACCAGATGGCTTCACACCAGAATTCTACCAAACCTTCAAAGAGGAACTAGTTCATGAGAAGGAAGGAATCCTTTCCAACATGTTCTATGAGGCAAATATCACCCTGATTCTAAGACCAGGAAAGGACCCAACAAAAAAGGAAACTACAGGCCAGTATCATTAATGAATATTGATGCAAAAATATTCAATAAGATCCTAGCGAGCAGAAGACAGAAACACATTAAAAAGTTATGCACCATGATCAAGTGGGTTCTATCACAGCATGCAAGGTTGGTACAACATACATAAATCCATAAATGTAATTCACCACATAAATAAAATGAAAAACAAAAACCGTATGATTTTTTCATGTGATTTCAACCTTATGCTAACTTGGAGGCGTGTGCTTGTTAAAACACTGTGTCTTCCTGTGACTGGCTTAGCATAGCTGGAGAAGAGTCTTCTAGGGAAAGTGGCAGAATCACTATCTCTTTACCAGCCTCAGAAAGGCCTACACACCACACACACTGTATTTGTATTTTTTTGGATCCTCAACATTTCATTTATGAATATAAGTTATTTAGAGAATTATTGTAATGCCAAATACTTCTGTCAGATCTGTAAGGGGCAAATAATAAATACTTTCTGGTATCTTAAAACCATAGAATTTCATTCTTGACAAGACTTCTTATAACGTGCAAAATATACCTAGTTCTTCATATGGAAACCATTGATCTGAGTGCATCTCCTTTCTTCTCGTCTGTCCTGTTCACTCCCAGAGACACAGCCTCTAACCTCATCATAGGCAGAAACCTGTGCCCTGCACAACCTTGCTTATTAAGAGGCACTGTCCAGCCACCAGCTGTTTGCCCCAACTTATTCTCAGGCTCCAAACATAACGTATTCTTCAGTTCTACTCAGCAATGTAGTTGTTGAGCCAATCAACAATTCCTCACTTCTCACGCCACTAATATTTCTTTCCTCTGTCTAGTTTGAAATGCATGTACTTAATTCTCTCTTTGCCTTGCTCCTCTTTCTTCCTAGACTTTAATTGCCTCCTTCTCTGTTCATTCTACTTAAACATGGCAGGAAAAGCCCAGCCAGGGTTCAATTCTTGAACTTCTTCTCTTTAAAGCTGTACTCATGCCCTTATTTATTTTATCTAGAATCCTGGTTTTAATTGCTCTCATGAATTAAATTTGAATCTCTGCTCCAGGCCTGTCCTTCAACTCAGACTTGAATATTTCACTGCTCATTTCTTCCTTCCAGTTGGATATTCAATAGCCCCCTCAGACCTAAAGCGTCCACACTGCACTCCCTTGCACAGCTGCTTCAGAGTCTCCCCATCTTATTTAGAAGTAACTCCGAACTTCCAGGGGCTCCGGCCAAAAATCTCAAAGTTGTCCTTGATTTTCATCTTTCCTTCATGCCCCATATCTAGTTTGCCAACACATTTTGTTGGCTCGACCTTCAAAACACATCTGGAATCTAATCTTTCCCCACTGTATTCACCTTGAACGAAAATATCATCAACTCTCACCTGGATTCAAACGACCTTAACTGGTTCCCCTCTTGCTATTCCTGCTCCTGTAGGCCAAATTTTAGTTCAGTAGCTAGAGTGCTTATATTCCAACATGAGTCACATAATAATATTTTTTGCTTTAAAACCCTCCAAATCACTCTTTTTTCTACCTGGCACAAGAGCCAAAATCTACACAATAGCCCACAAAGCCTCCTAAAGTCTACCCGCTGTCACCTCTCTGAGCGTCTTTCCCTGTTCTCACCTTGCTTTAGCTGCACTAGTGTCATCATTCCATTTTTTTTTAATTTAAAAATTTTAAGGGACCACAATGTTTTTGTTACATGGCTCACATCAGGACTATAAACATGTGCATCACCCAAATAGTGTTCATCATACCTGTTAGGTGGGTTTTGTTCCTCCCCACCCCTACGCTTTTGCTCAACTTCAAATGACTTTGACCCCCTCTGTGCACCTGCATGCGCATCAGTTAGTTCCGATGTATTGGACAGTACATGTGATTTTTGTTTTTCCATTCTTCAGATTCTTCCTTTACCCTAATTGTCTCATTCTTCCTCAGAGTAGGCAAGCTTGAGCCTAAGGTCCTTTCCGTGACAAGAATGCTGTTCATCCAGCATCTGCATTGTGTGATCCCTGGGCGCTGCCTCGCGTGCCGTGACCCTCTGTGACCAGGCTCCACATTCTGTGAAGTCACACGGCCGTGTCCTCTAGTCTCTCTGTCCTCCTCGCTCTGTCGGACTTTTTCTCTGTAGGATTTGTTGCCGTGTGGAGCTGTATAACTGATTTGTCAGGCTTATTATCAGTGCCCCCAATGGTTCTATTAGTAAAGGATCTTTTGCTATGTGTTCACTGCTGTGTCCCCTGGATTTAGTGCCTAGCACACAGTTGGAACTCAATAAAGATATTTGATGAATAAGTGGTACATCTGTAGGAAAATGAATAATAGTTGTATCACAGAAACAACTAACATGGGGAAATATTCACATACATTGACCAAGTCTGAAGCTTCTTAAGCATCTACAACCAATACTAATATTTTTCTTTCTCCTTGTTCTTTTCATTCATATCACACTTGTCTATTTTTTATCATTGTATATGCTACCATGCCATTCATTACACTTTACATAACTTACACATGAATTTCGATATTTGTCACTTTCAATCACCACAAATTTACCATGAAATGCCATCTAAAGATGAGACAAAAAACTTGCAATCTATTTCTGAAAGATGCAACTCTCAGATCAAGGCAGTGCTTAATTGTTTAAGAGAAGATTATTGGGTAAGAAAAGAACATCAAGTGAAACTTTCCTGATAGTATTTGCTTAAAAAAACTTTAGAAATCAGGAAGAATTGTAGGTACTGTATTTGCTGTAGTTTGGTGATTTTCTTTAAAGAATGTTTGTAATATATTCATTCTCTTTTTAAAAAACTGGGACAAAACTGTACTATCTGTATTATAAATGCTTATCCGTGTTCTGATATGTTAATATCATACTGATGTTATCTATTACATTATTTAATGTCAAATCCAAGGTCAAGAAAATGAATTATTGCACAGTTTTTGTGTTTAGATTATGATCTTTCTTGTTAACTTAGTGACAGAAAGATGTGATGCAAAACATGAACCCTTTTTCTACAAAGTACTACTGAGACATCAGTTTGTTATGTCTGTATGTTTTACTTGTACAAATTTATGGGAGGTGTTATGGCAATTTTGTTACATGAATAGATTAAGCAATGGTAAAGAGAGGGCTTTCCGGGTATCCATCACTCAAATTACATGCATTGAACACATTAACTAATTTTTCACCTCCTTCCACCTCTCTCACCCCCGCCTTGCTGTCCAGCATTCCACCCTCTTTCCGTGTGTACATATCTGTTATGTATATATTTTTAATATAGAAATGTAATTTAAAGTATTTCCCATCTCACCTGACATTCAAAATGCTGTGGGTACTTTGGGCCAGGTGCTGGGATGGGAGCGAGAGCCCGGAAATGAGGCTGGCTTTAGGGGCAGAAGCAGGAGCAGACTGACTGCCAGATCCAACAGCATGGTTAGAGGAAAGATGAATGCCAAGTTTGGGATCAGCCTGAGTGAGCAAACCTAAAGGGCAAGGCTAACTGGTAATTAAGAAGAAAGGTCCAAACCAAGACAAGCAAACATAAAGGGCAATGTGAAATGGACATATTTTTTTTTCCCTTGGGCTCACTTCTTGAGAATTTTATTGTCAAAGGCAGAGTCAGCTGTGCTCAGCACAGGTATGTGGAGTGTTAAGCAAATTTTAATGCATTACAGGTTTCATTTCTGGTCTCTATTGGCACATTCTTAATTAAAATGCTACTTTCATAACTGATGATATTACATATTGATTCAATTGCCATATTATATTTCTTGGTAAAATATGGCATATTAACAATAAAGGCATTTGTGTTACATGTAGTATTTTGATTTTTTAAGTTAGACTTTTTTTATTTAAAGGTATTCCCATACCTAAAAAGAAGTCATAAATTTCATCCGAAAATCTTATTGGGTGGCGCCTGTGGCTCAGTGGGTTGGGCGCGGGCCTATACCGAGGTTGGTGGGTTCAAACCCAGCCCCGGCCTAACTACAACAAAAAAATAGCTGGGCTTTGTGGCAGCGCCTGTGGTCCCAGCTACTCAGGAAGTTGAGACAAGAGAATCACCTAAGGTGATTGGAGGTGATTGGAGTTGGAGGTTGCTGTGAGCTGTGATACCATAGCACTCTACTGAAGGCAATAAAGTGAGACTCTGTCTCTAAAAGTAAATAAAGAAATAAAAAAGAAATAAAAAAAATTTTGTTAAAGATATCTGCATTAATGTCTTGAGATTTTTACCCAATCACATTTATACATCTAATAAGATAAAGCAAATGGGTGAGTTATTTTCAGTTTGTAGGATATATACTCAAATATGTATTTATATATATGTTCCAATGTATATATCTTGCTGTGTGTACTTCTCAGCAGCTTAGAAATGATAACATAGAAGAAGCAATGGGGATAAAAGCTGTGGTCTCTTAATACCACTTCTAAGAAACAGGAAACAGGAAACAGTTTCTTAGAAAAATGGCTGATTGCAGATCTAAGTCAATAAATGCTCAAAATGAGTCAGTGATATGTAGTGTGTCAGAAAGCAAATAGAAAAACATAGAAACTTAAAAAAAAACTACAAGGGGAAAAAAATCCACAAAAACTTATATGAAGGGAATTCCATTGGCCAATGCTTTTTGAGTGTCTCTCCACTGTGAGATGATGGGAAAGGGAGCCCCCCCCCAGCCTCCTGAACTGTGAGAAATTCAGTGTTTAAGCCATACACTCAATATATGGGAATTTATTATGTTAGAATCTCTAATTTTATGTTTTTTCTTTTATTTTATGTGTTTTGAAAGTGAAAAAATCTGCCGAAAGTTTCAATAAAAATAGGATATTATTTGAAATTAAAATTCTCATTTTATTGATACTACTCTTAGTTCCCTAACCCCAATCCATCTGATCTTGTAGCTTTTCTACTGACATATATCATCCACAGTATCTATAGCCTACAAGAGAAAATCCCATCTGCTTAGCCAGCCAGACTTTTCTACCATTAAGCTCCAAATGAGTCTTTTCAGAAATGTCTCTGTTTTCTGTGGTATATCCTTATCCATGAACCAAAAGAAGCCAACTTTTTATCACAAAAAATGCCCTTTCTCAACTTATATAGGATATTAATAATTCTTTAAGGCCAGCTCAATTTTTACATTAGAATAAAAAAAGATAGCGAAGCAGCCACTGTGCCCAATTACATGCAGCTAAATAAATGAAGGCTGTGTAGATTCTGATACCAGCTTTCAATTTTTCCTTCCTAGGGGACTGGTAATAACCTTTCATCAGTGTGGCTAAGAGATTACTTCAGAGAGGGCTGTCGATCTTCTCCTGTGGATCACACACTGTGAGCCCCATTTGTGCTGGGAGATCTCTGAGCTTCACTGCCTTCATTGATAAATTATTAGTTTTTCACCTAGGTACTTGCATGAGGTTCAGCCCATACATGTTAAATGTTATTTTTCTTTTACCTTCCACATTTTCTTTCCCTTTCCCACCACCTTCTTTTTCACACATATTCCATAATTTAATTTTAACTTCCTAATATGCATTTTTCCTGATTCTTTCATTTCATATAATTATACACAGACACACACACATAGATTTCAAGTATTTGTTTGGATTGAAAAATAACACCACTTTCTCTATGCTTCTGCTCACCTTGATTTTCCTAACTTAGTAGCTCATGGACATCCCTCCTTATCAGCTAATGGAGATTTACCTCATTTTAAAAATAAATTCATAATCTTTCAGTAAAAATACACCATAATTACTTAACCATTTCTCTGTTAACGAACATTCATTTCTCTTTCATAGAGAAATAGTGCTACCAAATAGTGCACCAGTGAACTTCTTGGTACACAGTAGTGACTTTACTTCTATGTGAATGGAAACATTGCTATGTATCTTTATAATCTGAACACATGTTCACGTTGCTTTCTAAAAAGTTTGTGATAGTTATTTCTTCGAGCAGTGCATGAAAATCCTCTATTACTTGTGGGATATTAAACATTACCACACTTTTGAATATATACCTGTCTGTTGGGGGAAGAAGGCTATCTTTGATTAGGATATCTTTGCCATTCCTCGCACCCTTGGGTGGTTCATCATATTTCCATGTATTTATTGCAATTTTCATTTGCTCTGTCAATTGTCTATTCTTATTCTCTGGCCTATTTTTCTACTTTGATGTCAGCTCTTGATATTAATTTTTAAATCTTTCAGTGTGTAATATATAATAGTCCTTTTATTATCTGCATTATTCTTATGGTTATTATCCTTTATATTATTATTTATTGTCTCTCAAATTGTCTTCTAAGGTTTTTATTGTTTTATAGTTGTATATTTAATCAACTGGCATGGGTATGACAGGGATTCAATGTATTTTCCTCTAATGGATACTCAATTGTAAAACCCATTTACTAAATTAGGCCATGCTTTTCGAATGAATTGAAATCTCTTCTTAGTGATCCATTACATTCCAGAATATACATGATCTGTTTCTGAGTTGTGTGTACTTCTCTGCAAATGGCTTTAAAATTTTGTATTTCTATAAAATCTCCTCTCTCACTGGCTGGAAGTCCTGTCTTCTTGCTTTGGGGTCCCATAGCATTTTAATTTTACTTCTCTTTCGGCCTCATCCTATCTCAAATTATAAGTGCATATATGTAAAAGATACGTTTATATATAAAGATCTCACTTTCACCATATAATACTTGAAGAGAAAATTCACATCTAATTTATCTTTATATCCTCCGTAGTTTCTTGAGCAATTAGTAAATTTATGACATAGTCATTGAATCAAGGACTACACTAATGATTCATTAAATGAATATACCACTGATTGAACAAAAATTTAGAAACCTAAAGTGAAGGAGTTTCTGGACAATATGTGACTCTTTTTTATTTTTGTTTTACTTCCAAAGTTTTTGCTATAATGAATGAAATTAAACAATAAATTATATTTATATAATCTCTTAGAGTTTTATTCCTTGGAACATAAATCCAGACTACCCTTTTATGTTAATTGTTGTATGTGAACATTTAGTAAGTAGTTACGTCTAATTTAGTTTTATTTAGAACCTCTTTCTGCTTATTAAAGTTGTGAATGATATAAATGAGGTTATAGGTTTGTAAAATCCAGGAAACTCTGACAATATTAAACCAAACCAGAGAAAATCATATAAAAGACAATTCATTAATACTTTGTCCTTAATCACAGCTATTGAGATGCATATTTTTCCATAATACAATAAAACAGAGGATGCTCACAGCAACTAAAATGTCTAGCTCATTAACAAGTTGGTATCATACAAATGATGACATTCAAGTCAGCATAATAGAGTGATTAGCAGATGTTTACCTAAAGCTACTTCAAGGCATGCAGCTGTAACTTTGGGGCTGTAACAGTTTTAAGAGGACCTGTTTGTGCTAGCCTCTGGTGAAATAAAACAGGCGATGCTGCTGCATGTCCAGCTGCTTTGTGAAGTGCAGCGTGCAATGTCGAAAGCTGAGTCAGGCTGGTCCTAACTTTGCTAAACTGTTTTCTCTCTTCATACTCAGCGCATGTATGTATACATGCTCCAATGACCATGCAATGCCAAAGAATTCTGGATGCAGTTCTTGTGTCCAAAAAAGCAACTTGATTTGCTGGTTCCAGCAGCGAGTTCAGAGCCCACTGGGGTGACCCGTCATTTTCTCTTCAGTGGCAGAGGGAAAGAGCTGTCTCTTTGGAGGCTGGCAAGCTTTCCAAAGGAAGAGGAAACGTTGGTCAGAAAAGCTGCTCTTGGAGGATATGACAGATGGACAGGGAGTAGATGGCGAGGTGTCAGAGAGCCAGGGTCAGCAATCCAGTAAGAATGAAAAGTGAGGTTGATTTGGGGCAGAAGCTGAGGGATTCTAGTGAGACAGACCGATGTGACACGGTATGTGGGACGTGAAATGCCATTATTTAGTGAAGCTCTTTCTGAGTAGTTTTTAATTAAGTAGATCATAGTATTTCTGAAATCAGGGTCCTTCCACTAGTATTTTAATAAAATTCTCACTTTTTTTTTTTTTTTTTGAGCTGGAGTCTCACTGTGTCACCCAGACAGAGTGCCATGGCATCTTCACAGCTCACAGCAACCTCAGGCTCTTGGGCTTGAGCCATCCTCTTGACTCATTCTCCATAGAAGCTGGGACTATAGGCTTGAGCCACCACACCCAGCTAATTTCTCTGGTTTTTTAGTAGAGATGGGGTCTCATTCTTGCTCAAGCTGATTCTGAACTCTGTGAGCTCAGGCAATCCACCCTTCTCAGCCACCCAGAGTGTTAGGATTATAGGCGTGAGCCACTCCACCCAGCCGATTTCTTTTTTTAATGACCTGAATTTCTCCCAGGAATATTTTCTAGCCTTGTGGCTCCAATAATTAGCAAAATAAGAAAACAAGGCTTTGGTCACCCTCGCGTACATTAGGGACACACTCTTCGTCCTTTTTACTTCCTTCTCTGACTTAAGTTTCTCAGTTGAGATAAATGTAGACCTTTACCAGGAGCAAATCAGCAAATAAGAACAAACTAAAACATTGGGCCAAGCATCATCCATTTAATTAAAGTCTTTAGTTAAATTCTGGGAAGGATCCAACAAAGATATCTAGTTCTCAGAGTTAAAGGCAAAGAAACAATTCAAGAAAGCCGTTGAAGGGTTAGAGGAAGTTGCATGGGCAAGAATCTTCTATCCTGCTAGCAATTTTAGCACTGTTTGGTAATATTAAAACATTATTCCAATTCAGTTTGATTATTTCATTTATTTCCTGCAGGGAAGGAATAAGCCAAAGGTGGCTTGATTGGTTCTGAGCTGAGAGGACAGAGGCAGAGAAGTGACTCTCTTGACAAGAAAGGAAACAACCAAAGTATGATGTTAGAAATAGGTCAAGAGAATCAGAGTCTCTCAAATCAAACACACTGGTTTGATTCACACTGGATTCACACTGCCTTCTCTGATAAGACACTTCTTTGTTTTTTAATAAAAGGAATAGCTGTTTATTATAACACTGAGTGGCTAAGATGGGATCCACCATAAAAGTGATGAACCAAACAAATCCTCATACCTTTAAAGTGCTAAAAAATAAAAAAATGGATAAAGAAGCATCCGAGTGATTAAAATCTAAATGAGAGGAAATATACAAATGATGTGATCTTTATCTTCATTTGCTATGTCTTAATGATGGGGGAAATAATGTACTTCCAATTGATACTAAAAAGAGACTGTTTTATTATGTTTACTACACAATGAGCCTGCCTAAGGCATTCTGTAGTTATGTTATACATTATTAACTGTTATAAACCATTACGCTGAATAGTACCCAAGTGGCCTGAAAGTTAATGTATCTCTTTAAGTGCTTGGCTCACTCCAAGAGAGTAACTTAGACGTTCAAAGTGACTGCTTATTCATTGCCTCTGATTCTGCCAAGATGAGGACAAAATTCAAAGTGGGTTTGGAACAAGGAAATAAAAAAGGACGATGAAGGGGAAGAGTTACATTCATTAAAACAGAAATTCCAAACACTAATTTTAAGACACTTTAGGGCATTCATTCTATTGTGAATGACTATTGTTATGAATCACAATTCATAACTATTGTGACATTCTCTCAGCATTAGGACTGTGTTCATTTCTTGCTGATACACACAGACACACACACCCTTGACAGTTGTGAGGCACCTGCTTTCCTGTTCCTCCGCACTGCAGGCTTCCCCCGGACACAAGTGCTGTTAACTAAATGATTGGAGGAATGGACAAGGCTTGGAGGCTTACCACCTTCTTTCTCTTCCCTCTATCTGTTAAATGTATTAGGTCAGAAAATTTGTCTATACTTCACATTTTGCCCCCAAAAGAGATGATTAACTGCTGATTATTGAGTGATTCTTATCCCAGCACACAATGTAAAGGAAGTCTCTAGCTGCCCCCAGTCTTGGTCCCATCTCATTCAACAAACACTGATTCATATACTACGTGCCAGACAGTATGCCAGAGGTTGGAGGGAAAAAAGATACATTCTATATTCTTTTTTTTAAATTATTTTTTATTGAATCATAGCTGGGTACAATAATTCAGTCATGGGGACAGTGTGCGGGCTTCACATACAATCGGAGATATTTTTATCAACCAGATTGATATAACATTCATGATATTTTCTCATTTACTATGTGAAAACATTTATATTCTTTTGAAAAAATTGGAAAACACAACAGAAATTCATGATTTTGTTTCTTTTTTATATTATAAATATAATTGTTAAAACATCTGTGATTTTTAAATTTACTTTATTTCTCTCATTTACTGTGAACTTTTTATCATACCATGTGGTTCCTGTGTTAATTTGCACACATGATACAGGTCACAAAACTTGAAATTCACTATCTGGGACTAGAGCTGTCCCATGCCTCCAACTTCCTGCTTTCCTGTTTTCCACCATTTGGGGATATAAGAAAAAGAGAATATAAGAGGAAGAAAGAGATTGAAGATGGAGAGCAAAGAATGGAAGGGAGGTGAGAAGGGGAAAAGAAGTGTATGAAAAAGGAAGATACAAGGAAGATAAAAGCATTCCCAGGTGGGGAAATAGCATGAGGAATGTTAAAGAAATAAACAATCTTACAACACGTTTATCCTTTCATGCATGAAGCATAGTCACTTGCTGTTTCCTATGAGAAAAATAACCATTTACATCGAACATTTACAATAAAATATTTTCCATCGTTAATAAGCAAACAAATATCTGAGAGATTGCACTTAAGAAATTACAGAATGCTTTTCATCTATTGCTTTTTAAACCTTGTTTTCACTGGGCATTACCACTCTTTGAAGTTTCCTGAGAAACTTTTATATTCTCACAAATGAATTTCAAGTAACAACAACAAATAACCTCGTTCATGACGGAAAGAAATTTTACAGGAGCTCATGACAGAATTAGATTGAATTCAGTATAGAGGGCTTTAACATTTAAAACTAGGATGAGGTCACCAAGAACACTCATTTGTTCTTCAGTTACATGCAAGGATAATGTTCAGAAAGGAGGTGATAATTACTTACTTTCCATCTGATTGGATCTAAGTCAGATTTTATGTTCACCAGAAAGGTCCATGGATAGACTATGTTTAGAGGGATGGGACCAGGAGACTAACTGCCTCTTATGAGGTTTATTGTTGATTAAACAAGACCGGAATAGAACCAGCAGGGACGGTAAGGCAGCCTTCACTCATCTGAAGGTCTGCCATGTGGAAAGAAGTATAATTGTCTGCGCTAGCTCCAAGGAGTGAGTTAGGAAGATTCTGAGAATATCCCAGCTTATTTTTCAGATGTTTTCAGGTACCAATAATAAATTGGGCCACCCCAAAAGTTTTAATGCCAAATTACCTCTAGTCACAATAAGTATAATTTGGATAACTACCTGTCAAGAATGTTGTTGAAAGAATTCAGCCATGATAGGGGCAGCTTAATGACAGGATTTCTTTGTTCAGTCTAAAACATAATTCTCTTAGTATGAATAAAAAACAGAAATACAGAACTTTCCAGCCCAGCAAAAGATATATTTATAAATCAGCATGTTAGTACAGTTTTCCTGGAATAAACAATTTTGATTGCCTTATGTACTGAACCCATCACACGTTTGATTATTTTTATAATACTACATGGATGCTATCTGATATTTCTCCTTTAATAATGTGCATGTCTTATTCATTAGAAAGAAACTTTATTTATGTGCATCTTTAGTCCTTAAAGACGTGCTGGAAATTGCGTATGTGGTTATGTGTGCAGGCAGACATCTGTATGAGGGTGTTATTTATTCAGGGATAGAGTCCCTTCTGGTTCATGAGTATTACAATAAAGAAGAAAGCTAGGGAAGTAGGGAAATTTTAACTGCGTGAAGAAAAATACACAGAAAAATATGTTACCAGAATCTAAAACAATGTGAAAGATTGCTTGACAATGAAAGGTAATTGATCAGACAGACCTCTTGTCTGTCTGTTTCTACATCCTGGCCTGAGGAGATTTGAGAGAAATCCATGCTATTGTCTTTGGAGAGACGGTAAAATGATATGCTAAGAAACAAAAGGAAAATTTACCAGTAGGGCCAGAAGGAGCAAAAGGAACTGGAATCCCTTTTCTTCCTGTTTTGAAATTGGACCCTTTTCTTTTGTGCCTTTTATTTTCTGGAGAACCTGAAGGAGGTAGCTATTGCTTGGGAAGAATGGCACCTCACTTAGAGAATTTTACACACTCTTCAAGCTGTACATCTGTTAGTCCAACCTACGTCTATAAACTTAGTCCAGTTGCCTTTAATTCCTGAGATTTTGGAATGACCATTGGCACCTTGCAGAGCCTTATGCTTATATCATGCAACAAAAATCACAAAGGAAGTTGTCTTTCATATTTTTTTGAAATATTACATAGATCACTTTAATATGCTGGAGTTGTGGTTTTAAGTGTATCTGTCACCCAGATAGTGTTCATTGTACCTGTGAAGTAGGCTTTTGTCCATCCTCTTTTCCTTCCTCCCCCTACTTGATTTCCATTGAGCTTTACTCCCTATAAGCACGTGTGTCCTCATAAGTTTCAATTTAATAGCCAGTACCTATGATGTTTGTCTTTCTATTCTTTTCTTTTGTTTTCATAGAGACAGAGTCTCACTTTATCGCCCTTCATAGAGTGCCATGGCGTCACACAGCTCACAGCAAACTCCAACTTCTGGGCTTAGGCAATTCTCTTGCCTCAGCTTCCCAAGTACCTGGGACTACAGGTGCTCACCACAACGTCTGGCTATTTTTTTTGTTCCAGCTTGGCTGGGGCCGGGTTTGAACCTGTTACCCTAGGTATATGGGGCTGGCACCCTACCCACTGAGACACAGGTGCCACCTTGTCTTTCTATTCTTTAGATACTTCACTTAGGAGAATGGTTTCCAGTTCAATCCAAATTATTGCTAAAGGCATTCAGTTATCCTTCTTCATGGCTGAGTAGTACTCCGTGAGCTCACATTTTTATCATCTGCTTCAAAAGGAGAGAAAAATGGAATGACAGGCATTTCCTTTCACCTCATTTTGTTCTAATACACACTTTTTTGTCTTGTGGTATCATTCCATCATCTCCTGACATTTGCCACTTCTTCCTCATTCTCTACCACCTCTTCCATCCCTTATGCCCTTTGGAGGGACATTATGCTCCTGGTTATGGTGGCACAGTAAAACTTGGTGGGGGAGAAACTCTGCTATTGTCTAAGTCAACATATACATAAGACAGTGTGGATAGATGCACACATGTACACGCACAAAGTTGATCCAAATATTCTTTACTATGTTTTGTCTTCTCTTCGCCTTTTTCTCATATTTCTCATTGTTATTTTCTTTCCTCCTCCTCTATTACTACTAGAAGTAGCAACATTAGAAGTTGAATTAGTGTGTCAGTAACAGTCTGTTCTTCTTAAAGAACACTGCTTATGTGTTAGGTGTGTGCTTGTCATATTACATACATTCTGCTAATCCTAAAAATATCCCTACAGTGTTATTATCTCTCTATTTTATAAGAGTGAAAAACAAGGAAAGGAGGCTTAGCCATAGAGTTAGAAGACAGGGTCCCTGCACTAATTTATTCTACACATCAGGGTAGTATTAAATCTAAATATTAACACTTTTTAACATTAGAAAAACTTGTCTCAATGAACATTGAAAGAAATGAAGGGAAGCAAATAATAATAAATATTTTTATTATTAATGTATGCAACTAATAATCAATATTTTTTATCTGTAATAAAAGAATCAATTTGTAGACCAAGGCTGGGTTTTGAGTAAAGGACCTTTATGGCTGTCATCTTATGTAAGTGGAATATATAAATATCTAATTAATTAATATGAGCAATGATTATTACAAAATTTTTATCTAGATAAGTTATTTTGAAAATTTGATTAAGTTATTTGCTGTATTCCTTCCTAGAATGATCTTCTTTACTTATGTACCATTCTCTGTATCAGTAATGACAACATAAATAGTAATTGTAATTTATCTTGAGGATACTTTAAAGCTTCAATTATAAGTAGCTGCAAATGTTTAATATGTAATTATAATGTGGAAATAAGTTAACAACTTAGAAAAAATTGAGGATTGATGTGATTTTTTTCAGTAATAAATATTTATTTTCTAATGGACACTGAATCAGAAATGTGAAATTGGTACTAAAAGCAATGCTTTCAGTATAAAGGGTTTTCTTATACTTGATGAAATTATATCTAATACTTCTTATAAAAAAATTCAGCACATACCAGACACATAATTGGTGTCTGACTTCTGTTATTGAGTAAGTGAAGAACGAAAAACATAAACAGATAGTTGGTTTGCACTTAGTATAAAAAATGTGTTCTATTGTGTAGGGAATGATAGCCAGAATTTTAAAAGTGACAAAGATATTTATGAAGGGAACAGGTATTTTTATAAGAAAGAAATGGCAATAATATTAGAGAATTATCCAGACAATTCAAGATACTGACTCTTTAAGATCTCTTCATGAGAAATTTATTACTTGATTTAAATTATCCAGTGAATTCATTACATTGTGCATTGTTTTATAAATATAAGTTTATTATTTGCTAAATAATAAAGAGTGGGCCTAGATTAAAAAATAAATGACCCATTCAATTTGCAGAAATCTTAGTAAAACATTGTTATCCTAATATTTATTTTGAAGTTTCCTAATTTTCTTCAAAAGAAATGATAATTTCAAGGTCTTAAAACAAGTTTAGACACATCATTTGTCAAAAGTGAGCTGGGCATGGTGGCTCACACCTGTTATCTTAGCACTCTGAGAGGCCTAAGTGGAAGGATTGCTTGGGACCAGGGGTTTGAGACTGACTAAGAGCCAGACCCCGTCTATACTAAAAATAGAAATCCTAGCCAGATGTGGTGGTGCACACCTGTAGTCTCAGCTACTGAGGAGGAGGAGGAAGGAAGGTTACTTGAGGACAAATGTTTGAGGTTGCTGTGCTCTATGCCACTGCATTCTAGCTGGGATGACAGAGACTTTCTCAAAAAAATATTTAAAAATTAATCCTCAAGTTTTGATACTGTTGTATCCATAATCATTCTACTCTTTGACTGAAAAATTAAATTTTTTGTAATTTGAATCGTAAGTTTTAACAATTTTCTTTGTACATATAAAAATTAATTTTATTTAAATTTCTCAGTTTATTTCAACATTACCTAAGCACAGTTACTAATCAGATATGAGTTCTTGACATTGACTCCTTTTTTATTTTTTCTATCTGAAATTCACTTTCAAATTCATATATCTTCATGAAGTTTGTATATAATTTATCCAAGCTATAAACTGGGAATTAGGTTATATAGATACAGATATAGCTACAGATACAGATATATAGATATAGCAAAATAATTGCACTTTCCAATACCTAGTCTGGCCGAAATTTAAAAGGTTAATGTTAATGTTGAGAGAAAAATAAGTCATTGACTTTTAGAGAACATCTAATTCAGAGGTGAGGAGCCTTTTCATGTTGGAAGTCCGCATTAATCTAATTGTAATCAAATAAGGCCACATTCAAGAAATTTTAATCAGATATACTTACAAATGTACATTATTTTGTAAAAATCTAACTACTATTTGCTTAATAATTTCAAAAAATGAAAACTGTTAATTTTAAAGTTAACTATTCTCTTAATGACTTAGTTGTGTCTGCTTTTTGTTGGAAAGCATTTGAATATTTGGTTACAGCATGGAGGTTCCCAGTTTCAGATAAAGAATATTAGTCATTTGTTTTGATTTGGGTAAGGTAGAGAATGTAGGTTCATACCAATAAGTGGTTGAAAAGCAAGAAAATATTTCTTGCCAAATGTGAGAAATTCTACTGCATTTTTCTATACTTCAATTGGCTCTTTCTTAACCTCTATCAATGACTTTTAAAATGACTTTAAAAAGATTGTTTTTTAAAAATGCTGGGATATTTTTGCCACATATCTTGTATAGACTTAGTTTTTACTTTGCCAAGAGATATTCAAGTCATTTTGATTTGACATGATATCACACAGAAATACTACATTCCTGTAGAAATCTTCTTTCAATAATTCACATTGCTGATACTGTTCTTCATAAAATTTAACTGTTCTAACAGAGATAAAATTTTAGCTACTCCCTGTCCCTGTGATAACAGCACACTTTAAAATGATACTGCAAATCCACCCTGAATTCATCCTTCAACTTTAGCATGTCATAATGCTGATGATGCCATTTACAAAACTGACAATGCCATGTTGCATTTGCATAAATATAGTTAATAATACTTATAACCCATTGCAAAGCGTCACTTAAAATAGCAGCTTTAGTGCAGAAATTTTGCTGATGTGAGATACAATGAAAAGAAATGAGAACATCTGGATCTGTTAATGTTACTACTTTTTAAAATCTATGCAATGATCCCTTCATGTTTTCCTGTCATGGAAGGTGCACTGTCTGTACATACACTCACTAAGTTTACCAACTTTACTCCAACTTCAAGACTTTTATCTTGAAAGTTGTTTAAGGTATTTATTTTCCAATGTTCTGTCCACAAGAGTGCCCAAGGTAACTCTTTATATAACAAAGAAAATCTTCTATTATGACCCAAACAAAGTATAAAACTTGTGCTGAGTCAGCAGTATTAGTTGATTGATCCAAATTGATTGAATAATCTCTATTTTCCTTTTGAAGTATTACATGAAGTTGTTCTCTTTAGTGGCAAACTAATTCATGCTGCTGATTAGTTATGGTTCTCTTTGGAAAAAGCAGTTGTTTGTAGACTTTGAAATGTTATTATCAGGGTCTAAGTATCCTATAACTTCAGCAATGCAACAATGCATTCTTCCACAGTTTCTACATCACTGAATGGCTTCCCTTTCTCCCCAGTGTATGAATTGCTTCAGTGGCATTATTTCCCAGTCTCATTGCTGCCTGAAAGAATTATCTTTGCTTTTGTTTTTCATTTTTTTTTTTTATTTCTGCAATACAACCTTTTATGCCTCTCCCTCTAATTTAAAATATTTGTGGTCCTTATGAATGTTACGGTGCTGATGAGCACTGAATTTCTTTGCTGTGATATTGCAGTATCACAAAGCAAGCAAATCACTATCATTAGCAGAAACAAGACAATATTGCAATTCCCAATTCTCACTAAAAAATCTGTTCACTTCCTTCAGTGTTCTCTTGGTCTTCTTTGACATGATGGGTTATGAAGCAAGCAGAATTAAAAAATACTGTGAGCTGTGCAGCTCTTCACAAATTTCACTTCAAATAGAAAGAATGAACCATTGTCAAAAACTGTTAACAGGCTGGAGTCCTCATCCCACGTAAACTCTAACCCATCAGCCTGGTGCAATAGTAGAGCCAGTCAGGTTAGGAAGTTGGAACGAAATCGTGAGCATAGCAGCCTTGTGCCAGTTCTTCTGGGAGGATTATTTCATTGAAAATTATTTTTTTCCCTGTTTTTTTTTTAATTATATCATAGCTCTGTACATTAATGCAATCATGGGGTACAATGTGCTGGTTCATATACAATCTGAAATATTTTCATCAAACTGGTTAACATAGCCTTCATGGCATTTTCTTAGTTATTGTGTTAAGACTTTTATCTTCTGCATTTAGTAAGTTTCACCTGTACCCTTCTAAGATGCACATTAAGTGTGATCCCACCAATTGCCCTCCCTCCACTCCTCCTCCCCCTCCCTCCCCTGCCTTGCCCCTTTCCCCATATTCTTGGAATATATTTGGGTTAGAGCCTTCATATGAAAGCTATAAATTAGTTTCATAGTAGGGCTGAGTACATTGGATACTTTTTCTTCTATTCTTGAGATACTTTGCCAAGAAGAATATGAAAATTATTTTATTGTTTAAATACTTTCATTTTAAAAATTAAAAAATGATGAACAAAAATGTATTAATAGA
>CAUYRH010033253.1:0-19672 GCA_963574655.1 Perodicticus potto | reverse complement strand
AACACAGCCTTCATGGCATTTTCTTAGTTATTGTGTTTAGACATTTATATTCTACATTTAGTAAGTTTCACCTGTACCCTTCTAAGATGCACCGTAGGTGTGATCTCACCAATTACCCTCCCTCCACCAATCCTCCCCATCCCCTCCCTTCCCTTTCCCCTTTCCCCATATTCTTGTGCTATAATTGGGTTATAGCTTTCATATGAAAGTTATAAATTGGTTTCATAGTAAAAATATGGAACACTTCACGAATTAGTATGTCATCCTTGCACAGGGGCCATGCTAATCTTCTCTGTATCGTTCCAATTTTAGTAATGTGCTGCCAAAGCGAGCTTGCCTGGCTATTTTTATTTTATTTTATTTTTTTTGCAGTTTGGCCAGGGCTGGGTTCGAACCTGCCACCCTTGGTACATGGGGCTGGTGCCCTACTCACTGAGCCACAGGGACCGCACTAAATGGAAACTTTTATAAATCAAAAACTTTTATAAGTCAGATAGTATCCTTTCATTATTTTTATTTTTATTTTTTTTTGAGACAGAGCCTCAAGCTGTCACACTGGATAGAGTGCCATGGCACCACAGCTCACAGCAACCTCCAATTCCTGGGCTCAAGCGAGTCTCCTGCCTCTGCCTCCCAAGTAGCTGGGACTACAGGCGCCCGCCACAACACCCGGCCATTTTTTGGTTGCAGCCGTCATTGTTGTTTGGCAGGCCCAGGCTGGATTCGAACCTGCCAGCTTAGGTGTACGTGGCTGGCGCCTTAGCCCATTGAGCCACAGGCACCGAGCCTTTTCATTATTTTTTATTGCAGTAAAATATATGTAACATAAAATATTACCATTTTAACCATTTTTTATTTTTATTTATTTTTCGAGTCAGAGTCTCACTTTGTTGTCCCAGGCTAGAGTACGGTGGTGTCTTAGCTCATAGCAACCTCAAACCCCTGGGCTCAAGCCATCCTCCTCCCTCAGCCTCCTGAGTAGCTGAGACTACAGGTGCCCACCACAAAACCTGGCTAGTTTTTCTATTTTTAGTGGAGACAGTGTCTCAGTTTTGCTTAGTTTGGTCTTGAACTCAAGCAATCCTCCTACCTTAGCTTCCCAGAGTGCTAGGATTATAGGCATGAGTCACCACATCTGGCCCATTTTAACCATTTTTAAGTGACTATATTTGGAGATAGGGTCTTTAAAGAAATAACTGAGGTTAAATGAGGCCATAGAGCAGGGCTCTGATCTGAGAGGGCTGGTGTCCTTAAAAGAAGAGACACTAAGGGTGGACTGCAAGCCAAGGAGAGAGGCCTCACCAGAAACCAACCCTGCCGCCACCTTGACATTGAACTTCCAGCCTCCAGGCCTGTGAGAAAATAAAATGCCAGTCCTTTACTCAGTCTGGTCTCTGGTGTTGTAGGACTAGGACATTGAGTGTTAGGGTTAGGGTTTGGTGGCATGAAGTCCACTCATGCTGCTGAGCAGTTGTCACCACTGTCCATGCACATGACTCTCTAATCATGTGCAGGACGGAAGCTCTCCCAGTTGAACACTAAGTCCCCTTCCCCTTCCCCTTCCCCTTAGTTCCCTTCTCCTGGAAGGAAAATCCAGTTGCTGCTCCCTCCACTCAGCCATCCCTGGCATCTAGTAAATTCGTATTCAGTAAGTAAATGAACATGTGAGTGTTGCTGAATGCCCCAGTATCTGCTTTGCTGTTTACCTGGCACTTCCACCCCCAGCCTTTCATTCATTCGGTGGCCTCTCATGTACTAGTGCAGCGTGTTAGTGACCTCGGCTCTCAGTGCCAGCTGCTGTGCTGGGGACCCAGGTGGGCTTGTGTGTGTGTACGTACAGGAGGGGCTGCCAAATCTGGCAAATAAAAGTATAAGATGCCTAGTTAGATTTCCATTTCAGAAAAACAGCAAAATCATTTTTTCATATGAAACCAAAATTTGGGGGGTATAAGTATACCCCAAATATAGCACTTCTCTATTAAAAAGTTGCTGCTTATTTTAAATTAAAGTTTAACTGGGTATCCTGCATTTTCCTTGGCAATTCAGGGCAAGAGTACTAGGATTTTTAAGCCTTTGATGCCTTCTTAAACTGAAGTACCCCCCCCCACACACACACACAAGGGTCCAGACAGATTCTGTCAGCTCCATTTTTACAAAGGGAAGGTTCAGGTCCGCTCTGTCAGGAAGGACTCTGGCAATTTGTCCCACTCCGAGGGGCTCCTAACCCTGTACTGTGTCCAGACAATCCTGTCACCTCCATAAGGGGCCAGGGCCTGGCGTGTCCACCTTCAGGTCAGCTACCTCTCAGCCACTGCTCCCTGTCCCCTGCAAGGTCCTGTGGGCTTTTGCCTGGAGAACAAAGGATGCTGCTAGTTTTGTTTTTTTAGGACACATCGGTTGGAGGGACCCTCATCATGCCACAGGGGGTAGGAATCCAGCCTCCAGGCAGTTATTCATGACCCTTTATTACCCAACTCCTCCTCATCTGAGGGGTGAGGGTGCTTCACCAGCTCCCATGATGGCTGCCAGCTCTGCACCCAGGATGGTGAGTTCCCCGTGGGGACCATGTGCAGGGTGGGCTCTGCCTGTCTGCACTGGGTCAGCGGTGCTTCTCTTGGGCCCATGGACTCTTTGACCTGGTTGGAGACAGAATTGCTGGATCCGTCTCTGTGCCAGGTCCTGCACATAGCAGGCTTGGTAAAGGCTGATCAAATTTTTTTTTTCTTTGAGACAGTGTTATACCCGAAGTGAGTGGAATGAAGAAATGCCCGCACACTGAGTCCAAATTAATCACGGGTTCTTTATTGATCGGCCGGGCCTAGAGCAGGCTCAAGCCTCAAAATCTCTTGACCCCTAGATGCAGGAGTGGAAACCTTTTATAAGGGACTTTCGCTAGGGGAGGGGGAGTCTTTAATGCAAGCCAAATTTGACAAGAGCCAACACCTGGTAAGGGGAGTCCTTACAAGGAGGAGCTGGGGTTTTGCAGACTAGACTGTTTCAGCTGAGTTTCCTCTCTTAAAGGGAAAGTGTTTGAAAGCCCCCAGCAAGATGGATATGGGGCATAACAAGAGTCTCACTTTGTCACCCCCAGTAGACTTCTGTGGGGGCATAGCTCACAGCACTCTCAAACTCTTTGGGCACAAGTGATCCTTTTGTCTCAGCCTCCCAAGTAGCTGGGACTGCAGGCACCTGCCACACCATGCGTGGCTATTTTTAGAGATAGGGTCTTGCTGTAGCTCAGGCTGGTCTCGAACTCCTAAACTTAAGCAATCCACCTGCTTTGGCCTCCCAGAGTGCTGGGATTACAGGCGTGAGCCACCTCGCCTGGCCCCAATCAGATGTTAATAAGACAGAAGGAGGGCGATGGGCGACTGCAGGGGCCATGTTGCTGCTGCTCAGGGATGTCCACACATTGAGACCCTGTACACAGCAGGTGTTCAGTGACAACATGTTGAATGAAAATGTGTTCCACTGTCAGCAGAACACTGCCCGGCAGCTAGGATGAGAACAGACTGAAGGTGCCATGGGAGGCTGAGGAAAGCTCCCAACTATAAAAGTTCAAGTCCTGATTCCTAGAACCTGTGGATGTGCCCTTATCTGGAAAAAGGGTCTTTGTGGCTGAGCTGCCCAGGTTATCTGGGTGGGCCCTCAATGCCCTCACAGGTAT
Organism: Perodicticus potto; assembly: GCA_963574655.1. NCBI lineage: Eukaryota > Metazoa > Chordata > Mammalia > Primates > Lorisidae > Perodicticus > Perodicticus potto. The sequence continues at coordinate 16,005 of CAUYRH010033253.1, read as the reverse complement.
CCTTGTGAGACAGAGACTGAGTGTTATGGTGCTCAGGAGACCGCAACAGGTGTTCCCGTCAGGAGTTGTCTCTTTGGTGTGGAGAGAGACAGCGCCCTCTCAGTACAGCCAGTACAGCCCCTACCTGGGGGTGCCCTGGGGGCTGCCAGTTTTCTGGGGCTCTGGCCTGCTGGGGAAGACCCCCTCCCCCATCGAGGGAGATGGAGCTGTTCCAGTCAGCGCGTCGCTGCACATGTGGGCTGGTGCACACCTTTGTTCCCTCGGTGACACTCACGAGCATCTTCTCTGCTACCTGGGCTCTGGTTTCGGTGAGGCAGAACTAAACCAGACACAGTAATGATCACAATGTGGTGCGGTGAGGGGCCAGAGCCAGAGCTCTGAGGCCTCGGGAAGGCCCTCACTTTGCCTCGTGGGTTAGGAGACTCCAGAGGGGAGAGATGCTCGAGCCGGGTCTCCAGTGGAGCACGTGGCCCAAGGGAGGAACTGTCCATCTGTGTGGATTTTGGAACCACTTGTCTTGCTCTTTGTCTTAAAACCCCTAAAAGTCTCCCAGCTCTTCCAGCTCTACCCAGAGCCACCATGAGATGGAGAGCAAGTTAGTTGACCAGTGGTACCCCCGAGAGTCTCCAAAGACATCAGCAATGTCACTCGAGGTAAGGTAGGATGTTTAGTCATATTTAGGGCATGAGTTTGCAGCAGAAAGAAATTTCTATTAATACTGTCAGTGGCTAATCCCCATGGTTCCAACTCTCTGAAACACTGATGTGGGAGAAAGCTCATGGCTTCAGGAAGAACAGAGTTCCCTGGAGAATACTGGTCCACACAGGTGGAGCTGGATCCTAGCATGCAAGTGAGTCCTGTGGGTTAGGGTGAGAATGCTGCCCTTGGTCCTGAGCGAGCCAGTCTTAGGAGAACCATGGAGACTCTACTCTTCAAGACTGTGCTTTGGCTAGAGGAGTATGATCAGACTAAGAATTTTTTGAGCTGGGTAATGTTGGTCTCAAAAGGTGAATTTTCTACTGTGGGAACAGGTGCAAGAGTGTGGGTGTGGGGTGTGGGGTACTAACGAGCATCAAGTCTGGAGCGGAAGAGATGCACGTTTTCTTTGGAAGAAACAGTGGAAAATCATCAATGATTCTTTGGCGGGAAGGCTATTATTCATGGTTCTTTGTATACAGAATAAAATGTTTTCCTTGTTCATTGCAGAGTTTGGATTCAGTCATTCTGAAAAACTGCTTTAGTCATCTAACAAAGCCTGGAATTAAAGACTCTTTCCACATATTATTTTCTGTAAAAGCTGGAGAAGATTATGGTGCTGAGAAGGGGTGAGCCGGGTAAACAACATGGATTTCTCTAGAACGTTGTTCAATGAGTAGTATGTCTGTCTGGGCTGAGTGGCAAGTCCGCTGGGCCTGGGGCTGCTGGTTTTGCCCTGATCGCTAGTAGTTAGCAGAGAGAGAAGACGGTTTTCATGCTCATCTCCTGCTCAGCTCCTTATTACTCAGCTTCAAATACTCTTAATCCTTGTAATTGGATTAAAGCCATCTGGGATTTCTTGAGGCCTTAGGTGCCTCCCAGAAGCAAAAGAAAATTCTCTATGGAGGAATATATCATTTTAGTCCTCAAATTATTTATATGATTTTGCAACTATACTGACCAAGTCTGACACAAGCAAAAATAATAGAGCACACAAAGAAATAAGACCACATGATCAAAACCCAAGAGAAATGATGCCCAACACAGCCCCACGAGTGTTCTAGCTCATAGAGCAATCGCACACAGAGTTTAAAAATAGCCATGTTGTTAAGATGCTTAACAACGTTGTTTTTAAAAATGAATGAGTGCTATGGAAGATCATAAGAAACTATTAAAAAGGATCAAATTGAAGTTCTATGTCTGGAAAAGACAATAACCCAAGGTAAAAAGGCAATGGAAGGCTTAACGGCAGAAGGGACATTGCTAAGGAGAGAACTGGTGAGTTGATGGACAGGTTAGAAGGTAACTTCCAGAATAAAGGATGAAAAGTTAAAAGAAGGGAACACACACACAGACACAGACAAACACACAAAGACCACATGTGTGCGGACACAGACACACACACAAGAAAGGGTAAGGGCCATGGATGGTGCTCTGAGAACATCTGACACATGTATGGAATTAGGGTCCTAGAAAGAGAGGGAAAGGGTAGAAACACTATTTGAAGGGCTGATGTTTTTGAAATTACCAAAACTGGCAAAACACATCAAGCCACAGAATCAAGAGTCTATGACTGGCCCTCCGGAGGAATCCCCCATCCAGGCACACACAGGAAAAATGCCTAACACTGAAGGCTTCTCAAAGAGAAGTAGCAACAGCGAATTTCTCAACAGAAACAATATAAATCAGAAGACAAGAGGAGGGTATATTTAGAAGGCTGAAAGAAAATAACTACCAATCTAGAATTTAATGCCAGCGAAGATATTCTTTAAGAAGGATGGTGAAATAAAGACATTTTCAGACATATAAAAACTGAGACATGGGTGGTGCCTGTGGCTCAAAGGAGTAGGGCGCTGGCCCCATATGCTGGAGGTGGTGGGTTCAAACCCAGCCCCAGCCAAAAACTGCAAAAAAACCAAAAACAAAACCGTGAGACATTCTCTCAGCAGCAAATACAGAAGAAAACACTTATTCGGGCAGAGAGACACTCAGAGATGCAGAAAATAATGACATGATGGAGACTGTGTAAATGAATCTAATGCCACAAAAATCTCATAGAATTTGAGAGTGGGCAAAGGAATTAAAAATTGTGCTAACATCCTTGTATTGCCTGGAAAGCGGCAAACATACCAAATTATATTCAGCTTTCGTAAGTCAAGGACGCATATTGTAAGCTAATCACTAAAGAATAGGAAAAATGGTATCACTCACAAGCTAATTGGGGGGGAAGGTGGGATAATAAAGTATTCATCTAGAAAGATAAGAAAGGGAAGAAAAAAGGGCATAAAAGATGGGACAGTTAAAAAATAGTAAGATGATAGGTTTAAATCCAAATTTATTAGTAATTACATTAAATATAAATAGAAGCAATCAGCAGTCCCCAACCTTTTTGGCACCAGGGACCAGTTTCATAGAAGAAACTCTTTTTTGGGGGGACAGAGTCTCACTATGTCACCCTTGATAGAGTGCTATGACGTCACAGCTCACAGCAACCTCAAACTTAGGAGTTAAGCGACTCTCCTGCCTCAGCCTCCCAAGCAGCTGGGACTACAGGCACCCGCCATAACACCCGGCTATTTTTTGTTGCAGCTGTCATTGTTGTCTAGCCAGCCTGGGCCAGGTTCGAACCTGTCACCCTCCATGTATGTGGCTGGTGCCATAACCACTGTGCTACAGGCGCCGAGCCAATACCCGGCTATTTTTCAGAGATGGGGGGTCTCACTCTTTCTCAGGCTGGTCTCAAACTCGTGAGCTCAGGCGATCCACCTGTCTGAGCCTCCCAAGTGCTGGGATTACAGGTGTGAGCCATTGCACCCGGCCTAGATATCTAATTAAAAGCAAAAACTATAAGCCTGGATAAGGAAACAAGACCCAATTATATGTTGCTTTCAAGAGTCATTTATATAAAATAGTACAATATACAAAGTTTGAAAATAAAAGGATAGAGAAAAGTATACCAGTAAGCCCCAGCCAAAAGAAAGCAGGTATAAGTATATTGTCAGACCAAAAGACATAAAGGGACATAGAATTACCGTAGACAAAGAAGTACACTCTATTAATGATAAAAAGACTCAACCTACCAAGAAAATATAACAACTATACATTTGTATGTACCTAATAAAACATATAAAGCAAGAATCAACAGAAATACAAAGAAAAATAAATTTATAATCAGGTAAGAGATTTTAACATATTTCTTTCAATAACTGATAGAACAAACAAAGAAATCCGTAAGGGAAGAGTAGCCTGAGCAACATGTTGTATTAGGGCTCTCCAGAGAAACAGAGTCGTGTACAGGTTGAGCATCCCTAACCCAAAATTCAAAATGTACCAAAATCTAAAACTTTTTTTTTTTTTTGTAGAGACAGAGTCTCACTTTATCGCCCTTGGTAGAGTGCCGTGACATCACAGCTCACAGCAACCTCCAACTCCTGGGCTTAGGTGATTCTCTTGCCTCAGCCTTCAGAATAGCTGGGACTACAGGTGCCTGCCCCGCTATTTTTTTTGTTGTTGCAGTTTAGCCAGGGCTGGGTTTGAACCCGCCACCCTCGGTATATGTGGCTGGCGCCCTACCCACTGAGCCACAGGTGCTGTCCCCAAAATCTAAAACTTTTTTTTTGAGCCTTGACATGATGTTTGAAGGAAACACTGATTGGAGCATTTCAAACTTTAGATGCTCAGATTAAGAACACTCATCTGGGCAAGTATAATGCAAATATTCCATAATCTGAAAAAAACATCTGAACTCTGAAATACTTCTAGCCCTAAGCATTTTGGAGAGGAATACTCAACCTACATAGATAAATAGATTAGGAGGAGAATTAATGTAAGAAATTGGCTCATGTAATTATGGAGACTGGGAAGTCCAAAATTTGTAGGGTGGGCCAGGTGTCTGGAGACCCAGAAAAGAGGCAAAGGTGCAGTCTGCTGGTAGAATTCCCTTTTGCTTGGGGAAGATCAGTTTTTTGTTATATTTAGACTTTCAGTTGATTTGATGGGGCCTACTCACATTATAAAGAGCCATCTGATTTATTCAAAGTTCACTGAATTAAATGTTAATATTGTCTAATAACACCCTCACAGAAACCTCCGGAATAATGTTTGACCAAACATCTAGGCACCATGGCCCAGCTAAATGAATATATAAAGTTAACCACCACAATTATTAGCAAACTTGACATAATTGACATCCATAGAACTCTGTGCCTGGTAATTTACAGAATACACATTCCTCTTACGTTTACACAGAAATATTTCTAAAAGTAGACGTTACACTGATTCATACAATAGGGCTCAACAAATTGCTAGTTGATTTCTAGAATAAGTCTCTAATGAGTTTGAAACCAAATAGAATGTGCTCTTCAACTATGGTACAATTAAACGAGCAATCAATAACAAAGATTTCTAGAATATCCCCACTCATTGTGAAATTAAAAACTACAAATGTGCATTTGGTTGAACACAGAAAGCAAAGAGATTACCATCAGTAGAGAAAAGCAAGAGGGCGTCACTCACTGGAGGACTCTTTCTGCTTTTTTTCTCTTTATTGTTTCCACTTTTATTGTGAATGATAAGCTTCTGTGACCTTAGTAGACTGATCGCCTTGTGTGAAAGGGCAAGCCTACCAAAATACCAACAGGGCAGAAGTTCCTAGTGGAGCTGCAGGTGCAGAATTCCCAAGGCTCTGGAAACGCAAACACTCAAACACTGTTAGGTGGCAGTTCTGGCTTCTGAGGAACCCAGGAGAGGAGAGTGCAAACAAATTATTCGAGTTGACAGAAGAAATACAAACAAAAATCCCAACTATCAGACTTCCTTTTTAAAAAATTTCAGATTAATATAAGGGTATAAACAATTAGGTTATGTTGTTTGCATTCATTAGGTAAAGTCCAAACTGTAGTTGAGTCCTTCACCTAGGAGGTGTGCCCCGTATCCTACACTGGGCCCGCTAGGTGAGAGCTTAGCAAGCCTCTTCCTCCTCCCCTCCCCTGCTTCTTGAATTTAATTGTGTTTGATTAGTTCTCTCTGCGAGGTTTGGCCTTCATTTTGCAGGTGGAGGAGGGAAGGTGTTTGTCTCCTATAAATAAATTTCAGACAAAAAGCAGGTAAGAATGATTTGTACAGTTGGGATCAACTTCCTGTACCAGCACTGTCCAGAAGAAAGGTAATGTGAGCCACATGGGCAATTCCAGGCTGTCTGGAATAGGTGGGATTGAGACGGCTGACCAGACACAGGGCGCACAGGCTATTCCACGGAGGAGGAGCAAGAGTAGCAAGCAGGTTCTTTGGAACAGAGCATCGAGGAGAGAGTGCTAGGACTCACCAGGGAAGCAACAGTCAGTGCCAGCCCTGGGTGAGGGGAGGGTTCACAGGCAATTTATACGGCCTGAGGCTGGCCAACAGCCAGGAGTGTGGGGAAATAGTTAAGAGAGAGGTCCCAAGGGCTCTACTCCTGAGATGAGCTTTTACAATCTTGGCTCCAGGAGAATCCCCCACCCCGCACCCCGCCCCTTGCAGGTCTCAGGCCTAACACAGGAAGCTGCCCAGAGGGAGACTGAGGCTTGTTCCAGATAGGGAGTTCAGAGGAATCCCACCGGCACCCAGGCCTAGAGCTGTTGGGCTGGGCGCCATTCCGAGAGCCTAGGAGCTGGGGGACTATGGGCGCTACTGCACCTCTGTGCAGCTCCCAGGAGGAGAAGAGGAGCCCAGAGACCCCCGCACACCTGCTGTGGACCACTGTTGAGAATGACATGGGAGCAGACAGCATTTCCCACAGTTTCTCGCCCACACTGCCTGCCTGGGTGGGGCTCCAGCCTTTCTGGTCACAGGTCCAAGGTGACATTTTGAGAGTGACTCTTAAGCTGGCCTGGCCCCTCCCCCTCAGGCTGAGTTTGGGCTTAATGCAGCTGCAGACACTGCCTGCCCAGGGTCGGGCAGGGACACCAGGCTTCCCAGCACACTTCTGGTGCCCACATCCTGCTGCCAGCTGCCAAGGGGTCAAGTCTTGAGTAAACTTCACCCCCCACAATTTTCTGCCAGAACAACCTGCCTGAGAAGGGTCCCACCCTCTCTGTTCACAAGCCTAGAGCTTCACTTTGGGAGTTTGAACCTGGAAGTGCCCACTCTTGGACTGAGTTTGGTCTGACACAGCTGCAGCCCCACCAGCTGAGGGACAGGGAGCCCAAGCTCCCTACACGTGCCTGGGACAATTTCCACTGTCCCATCCTGGGCTGCTGTGGGACCGAGCTTTAAGCAAACGACACTCCACCCAGCATCTTGCCCATGCTGTTTGCCTGGAAGAAGCCACACTCTCTCTGGTTACAGGCCCAAGGTGCCATTTTTAGAGTTTAAAGCCAGTCAGCAGCCAGGAAAGCCCAAGTTCACCTATACACACCTAGGACAATTCCCACCACCACGCTGTGGGCTCCTGGGAGACCAGCACACGGGTGGACAGCGCTTCCCCAGTCTCTCGCTCATTCCACTTGCTTGTAAGTGACCCTGACCTCCTTAATTACAAGTCCGTATCTGAGGCCATTTTGAGAGTTTGGCCCTCAGGCTAAGTTCAAGACTGCAGCTGCCTCCTGGCTAAGAAGAGACAAGGGGACACCATCATCTCTTCAGCACACTTTGAACAATACCCACCACCCTGTTACAGGCAGCTGTGATTTGCCCAATCTACTGCAACTCCCAGTAACACCAACACTGACCACTTGGGTCGTAGTGGGCAGCTCTGCCACCACTACTGCCCTATACCCCGGCTACTCAGGGGCTTGAGAACCTGCCCACATGGCCACCTTCTGCTCCAACTACGAGCTTCTGAGAAAGCCACCTGAAGACCCAAGAATTGCCTCCCGTTCCAGGACACACTAACATCTCTGCCTACATTGCTCTGGGCCTAAAATCAGGCATTCTCAGCCCACTGCTTTCACCCAAGGACTGGCTTGGCTGCTGCTCAAGTTCCCAGAAAAACCTCACCACAGCCTCAACTAACTGCTCCTTGAACCAGTAAGAAATCCCAGATACCACCGACCCTCTGTACTGCCTAAGAAATCATATGGAGATTATTCTACTGCGGGCATCTAAAATCAAAGTCAAAGTGACCTACTCAACCAGCAACATATGCACACCTCCAGGAAAAAAGTTCTCTCCTTCAAAAGCAATTTCAAAGAGTTAGAACAAATGGCAGCTCCCACAGATGCACAGATCTCAATGGAAAGACACGGAAGCCTAGCACCACTGAAGGACCAGCGACAGAGCCTAATCAAAAAGAATTCTTCATAATGCAATAAAGAACTCCAAATTTGATTCTAAAAACAATCGTTCAATAAGATGGAAGAGAAATCTGGAACCAATACAAAGAAATCAGAAAGTTAATTAGAATATGAATGAGAAATTTACAAAGGAGATGGGTATTATAAAAATAAAAACATCCAAATGGAATGTTCCCCAGAATGGAAATTCTGGAGCTGAAAAATTCCTTGAAGGAAATACAACACACATTTGAAAGCTTGAGAATAGACTAGACTAAACAGAAGGAAGAATCTCAACTTGAAAATAGGTCTTTTGAAATAATACCGTCAGATACAAATAAGGAAAAAAAGAATACAAAAGAATGAGCAAGCCTTCAGGATGTCTGGGACTACATAAAGTGACCAAACTTATGAGTTACCAGTGTTCCCTAGGGGAGAGACTAAAAAATTTAGGAAACCTATTTAAGGAAATAATTGATGAAAAATTCCCAAGACTATGATCTCCAGGCAAATACATTAAAGAAAGGACTTCACCACAGCGTACTATTACCAGAACGATTAAAGTCCAAGTGAAAGAGAGAATTTCAAAATTAGCAAGAGAAGGCTGGGCTCAGTGGTTCACACCTGTAATCCTAGCACTCTGAGAGGCCAAGGCAAGTGGATCACCTGAGCTCAGGAGTTGGAGACCAGCCTGAGGAAGAGTGAGATCCTGTCTCTTCTATGTTTTTTTTTTTTTTTTGAGATAGAGTCTCACTATGTCGCTGTAGAGTGCTGTCCCGTCACAGCTCATAGCAACCTCAAACTCGGGCTCACGCAATGCTCTTGCTTCAGCCTCCCAAGTAGCTGGGACTACAGGCACCCGCCACAACACCTGGCTATTTTTTGTTGTAGCTGTCTTTGTTGTTTAGCTAGCCTGGGCCAGGCTCAAACCTGCCACCCACGGTGTACGTGGCTGGAGCCATAACCACTGTGCTACGGGCATCCAGCCCCTGTCTTTTAAAAATAGAAAAACTAGCGCAGAGTTGTGGCGGGTGCCTGTAGTCCCAGCTACTCAGGAGGCTGAGGCAGGAGAATTGCTTGAGCCCAAGAGTTTGAGGTTGCTGTGAGTTATGTTGCCAGGGCACTGTACCTAGGGCAGCAGAGTGAGACTCTGTCTCAAAAAAAAAAAAAAAAAAAGCAAGAGAAAAGCGCTAGTCACCTATCAAAGAAACCCCATCTGACTAACAGAGACCTCCCAGTAGAAACCTCACAGGCCAGAAGAGAATGGGATGACATTTTCAAAGTGCTGAAAGAAAAAACTGTCTGCCAAGAATTTTATATCCTGCCATAATTTATATGTGAAGGAGAAATAAAGTCTTTCCCAGAGAAGCAAATGCTGAGAAAATTCATCACCACCAGAATAGCCCTACAGGAAATACTCACAGGGGTCTTAAACGTGGAAATGAAAAGCCAATATTCACCATCATGAACACATACAAAATGTAAACTCACGGGTTTTATAAAGTAATGGCACAAAGACCCTGGTGGGTCTGTGGTCAGCTGCCGTTGAATCGGCAGCCTTGCTGATCTTGGCTGGTCTCCTTCACACCTCTGGAGTCTAGATGGGGACAACTGGGCTGACTCAGCCCTGCGTTTTGGACTTTCTCATTCCCCAGCCATGTGACTTTGGACAGGTCCTGAGACCTCGCTGAGCCTCAGAGTGAATAATGTCCATCTCATGTCTAGCTGGGCTATTCCCACAGAGGGAACGGTTCCAGCTGGCTTGGAAAACACACATGCACACATGGCCATTTCTCCCTTCTCCTTACCAAAACAAATCACATGACCTGCCCAGCTCCAAGGGAGGGGGTGGCAAATAGATTGTACCTCTCAAAGGGGGGAGCAGCACCATCCCACTGTGTGGGTGCAGGGAAGGGCGGGGGAATGGGGCACTCCTGCCAAACAGCCCACTGAAGGAGCTGAGAAGGGCTGTCACTCTCTCTCCTATCTGATTCTTTGCAAAGCTACCGTTAAGAATTATAGAGGCAAATACAACAGGGCAAATGAGTCAGTCCTTAGAACAAAAGACGATCATCCTTTCTGGGAAGAAGTTCTTGCAGTCATTACTTATGCTTGACTGAGTCACTGCCGCCTCTATTGGGTGGTAGGAGAGAGCAGCTTCCAGCACCTGTGACTTGGGTGTGCGCTTCGGTTTTTTAACCTTAAACCACTCATAGCTCTTTGCCAACCACTGCACCCTTTCCACGTACCAGTAGGTTGGAAAGGGAGACTGGTACTAATTGACTAATAATTTCTAAATTCTCTGTGTGACAGTTATTTAAATATGTCGCACCTTAGTTATCCGTTATCTCATTGATAGGCATTTAGATTGTTTCCTTTCTTGGCTATTGTGAATAAAGCCGGGACAAACTTATTTGCACCTGTCTTTTTGTGGACACATGCACTCACTTCTCTCGAGTGTAAATACCTGGTAGTGAAACAGCTGGGTCATGGAGGACATATGTCGCCTGAGTAGATATTTCCAGATAGTTTTCTAAAGTGGTTAAAGTATTTTTTGTACACATCAGGTATGTATATGAGTTCCAGGGGTGACAGAGTCAGGTCCTTAACAGCTTCTGGGCATGGATTTGGGGACGTATGTGCTGTAATATTTTGAAATACCATTTGGAAATGGAGAGTCAACAGGGGCCTGTTCAGGGGTGTTACCAGCCACTGTTCACCTGAGTGGCTATTTCGCGCAGGGCACTCCTGGTCGGGCCCTGGCAAGGCCGGATTAGCCCACGTGCTGACTTCTGAAGATTGTTCATTCACTTCCAAGGCTACTGTCATAGATAAGTTGGGGAACTGGACTCCATGGTACTGGTCAAGGACCCAGGACACTCTGTGCACCAGGTAGAGTGTTGACTGACTATAATTTTAGTCTACAGTAAGAATGCTTTGAAGATAGAGCCACTTTAAGATAGGAAGATGTTGTAAGTTTGTAACCTATGAAAGGGAATCTGTTTAAGATGTACTATGATGAGTAAAAACATTGCTGATGTTTACTCTTACTGTGCAAATAAAAGTAACGAAAAGACATAGGAGACTAGCACAGCGCTTTCAGGAGATGTTCCCTCTGTTCTCTAGAATTGCTGGCTTTTCTGTAAATAAAAGTGAAATTGTTGCTGGGTGCAGTGGCATATGCCTGTAGTCCCAGCTACTCGGGAGGCTGAGACTGGAGGATCACTTGTGTCCAGGAGTTCTGGGCTGTAGTTTGCTATGCCAATCAGGTGTCCTCACTAAGTTCAGCATCAATATGGTGACTTCCCGGGAGCAGGGGGGCCACCAGGTTGTCTAAGGAGGGGTGAACCAGCCCAGGTGGGAAACGGAGCAGGTCAAAGCTCCCGTGCTGATCAGTGGTGGGATTGCGCCTGTGAGTAGCCACTGCACTCTAGCCTGGGCAGCATAGCAAGGCCCCATCTCTAAAAAAAAAAAAAAAGAAAGAAAAAAAGTAAAATTGTTGATTTGTCATCTGCTTCTCTGTTGAGTGGCTTGGGTGAATAGGTGGACAGATGCCGTGGTCTGGCAACAGAGGGACAGGCACATGGGGATTGTATTGAGAGTGGACCCACCCACTTTGCTGAAAGCCTCCTCGGGGACCATGTTTACAGAAGTCTGAAGGCTGTAGATGCAGCTCCCAAAACAGACAGAGCCCCTGCCCTGGCATGACAGATGGCCAGTCTCACCCCCGGGAGGTTCTGTTTCCAGGGGCCTGGGGCCCAGCACCTTGCTAAAACTTTGCACAGCACCTCACGTCATCTCCTGCACAGGCTCGAGGCTCTGAGTCCCACTCCATCCCTGTCTCTGTATCACTGGGCAACTAGGAACTCACGCAGCCCCATCCCTGATCCAGGGGTGCGTCAGTGGGCTTGGGTGGCTGGACCACCCCTGCCGCCCCAAGTCTTCCCCTCTGGCCCCCACACTCCCCAGCTTCACACGGCACTGTCTGTTTCCCAGGCCCATTTTGGATTACCACTCCTGCTTTTCACAAGGGGAAACTGAGGCCTGGTGGCGTTGTGTAACTTCCCCCAAGTTAGCCTGCTGATCCGTGGCAGAGCTGACTAGAGCTTCGAAGCCAAAGGCCTTCCCACTCTCTGGCCTGCCGGCCTCTCCAGGCTTGTCCCTGTACCTCCTGCTCTGAGTGGACCCTGCATGCTCTCGGCCTGCTCTGCTCCTTGGGAAGCCAAGCCATGCTGCTCAGAGGGACCACGGTCCCTGTTTGTGGCCTTAAAGTGACTTGAGCAAGACCCAAAGGGAGAAAAGCTCTGGCGCTAACGGGGGTCACTGTTGACTGGGGGACCCCCTCCCTGCCTCCATCTGCCCCCGGGGTGAGGCTGGTAGAGCAGCTTCTTGGGCAGCTCCATCCTGCTCTGTCCTCAGCAAGAAACCTCATGGCAGCGGCTGTGAACACCCGCTCAGGTGGGTTCTGTGTGCAGCTGGAGCCCAGTGCACAGCGGCCTCTCCAGGCTCCACACGGCTGTGAGCGGAGGAGGCTGGCGCCGCAGAGCTGACCTGGGAGGGACTCTCCTGCGAGGCTCGTCCAAGGACAGTGTCACAGCAGAGGGATGCAGGGCGGGGAGGGGGAACAGGACTCCCAAGGGCTGCAGGCTGCCTGTACCACTGGAATGAGGCGGTCCCAGGTCCTGAGCTCCGGCACCTCCATGTCTGGGCCCTGACACCGAGCCCGAGTGGCTGCACTACTTCGCAGACACAGGGAGCGCGAACACCGTGCTCTCACCTGACCTGCTGAGGCCGTGACCAGCTGTATGTCAGTGAATCACCATCGGGGTCCGTGTGTCCATCCCCGGGCCACACAGTGTCCCCGTGGGCCATCCTCCTGTCCATATATCGTCCCCGTAGTCCATCCCTTTCACTATCCAGTACACCTGTGGTCCATCTTCCCGTCCACACAGTGTCCCCGTTGTCCATCCTCCTGTCCCTGGCTGTCCCATCAACCAGATAGTCAAATATTAGTATCTACTTTGGTGACATGAGCATTGCTGTGCCACAGAAGGGATTTTCTAGCAGAATTGTCACTTCATCTGTGAACTTGGGGAACGTCAGCATAGCCAGCCCTAGACCAGCATCCAGGCCTGCGCTGGCTCATGTCTTTGGCTCGTGGGCCCTAGGGCACAGCTGCCCAGCAGCTGCTGGGTCCATGGAAGCAGCAACCCAGAGCCCTCGTGTGACACTCTCACTTGCTGGTTCCTTCCCTCAGAGTTGTCAGGCTTCGTGGTCTAGCAGTTAGGAACTGTAGCTGCTGTGGCCCCAGAAAGGGCCAGCTCCTTCCTCTCAGTGGACCCCACTGAGCATGCAGGCTCCCCGGGAGGGGAGGGGAGATACAGCTCCTTAGCAGCAATAGTGTGAGGAGGGATTGAGTCCCGTGTCACAGGGGGACTTAGACACCTGTAAAGAGCTCCTGGTCCCTCATGAGCTCTGGAAACATTCTCGTCAGCTCTGGATGCGCTCTGTGCTTGCTGGCTTTGTGCCTTTGCTAATCCTGTTCCCTAAGACTGGAATATTCTCCCCCATCCTCTTGCCTAAAGCTTCCAAACCCTCTGCTTCTCCAGCCCCTCCATGTCCCAGGCCCTGCTGGTCCTCCAGGATCCTTCTCTGGGCCCCAGGTGGGGGGCAGAGGGTGATCTTGCACCCTTTCCTCTACACCCAACCTTTGACAACGTGTTAATGGGCGTCCTCCACGTGGGCGTCAATGGGTTCTCTTTAATTCATTCATTTGTGGGGATGGCGCCTGTGGCTCATCGAGTAGGGCACCGGCCCCATATACCAAAGGTGGTGGGTTCAAACCCGGCCCCAGCCGAACAGCCGGGCATTGTGGTGGGCGCCTGTAGTCCCAGCTACTCAGGAGGCTGAGGCAAGAGAATTGCCTAAGCCCAGGAGTTGGAGCTTGCTGTAAGCTGTGTGACGCCACGGCACTCTACTGAGGGTGATAGAGTGAGACTCTGTCTCTACCAAAAAAAAATCATTCATTTGCTCACTCATTCCTTCCTTTTCACCCTCTGGTACCATCCCCTCCAATAGGCAGCCACGCTCAGTGTTCAAAGTCTTCAGTTTGTCCTTGGGAGATGGGTATCGCCGTCTGCAAGCTGGCATCTGGAATTCGTGTGCACAATGTTGTGTCACATAGCTCATTCTCTGTCTCACTTTTTCCCCAGCCCTGATGTCTCTTTGCACCCCTGTCCCTGTGTGTGCGTCTCAGGTGATTTTCTTCCAGCTGCCGTGTCCTTCCCTGTCCGCTCTGCAGCATTGGTACCTGCTTCCTGCGGCAGGGGCGCAATCTGGGGCCGCGTGAGAATTTCTGGGGACAGACGTGTGAGAGGGGACTTTCTGCATCTCAGACTTGCACGTCCTTAATCTCACTGACAGAAATGGAGACCCTGCCCAAAGGCTGCCCAGAGCACGGAGACTTCTGTGTCACACCCTCCAGCCTGGCTTCACTGAGCTTTCTGGTTCCTGCCAATCTAAAGGTGTACAGTGAACCCTTGTTGTTACTTTGTTTGAGTTTTCACGTCTGGTGCTTCTGAGCATCTTGTCCTCTACGTGTTAACGTCTCGGGTCCCCCCTTCTGTGCGTCCACCCTTTCTGCTGTCTATAAAATTGCTGTCTTTTCTTGTTAAGCTCTACATTTACTGAAATGGGTTAAATTATTTTGATTTTCCCTTTTTTATATTTTGGCATCTGTATGCTGTTTTTTTTTTTGCAGTTTTTGGACAGGGCTGGGTTTGAACCCACCACCTCCAGCATATGGAGCTGGTGCCCTACTCCTTTGAGCCACAGGCACCGCCCTGTATGCTGTTTTTAATCTCAGTAACATTTCATAAGCTGTGGAAGCTCATAGACCATCAGCACAGTGCCAGTCATATTACCACTGAAATATATTTGACATTGTCACTTACCAACTATTTATTAAGCAGGCATAGTTGTCCATACCTGTAGGGAAGTAGGACCTCAGATTTCTGTAGGTGAGTAGTGTCATTGTTACTAGTCCTGCCTCTATTTCTAAGCCTATCACTATGACTTCTACTGTGACTGTTTTTTTTTCTTTAAAGACAGAGTCTCGGACAGCACCTGTAGCTCAAAGGAGTAGGGTGCTGGCCCCATATACCAGAGGTGGTAGGTTCAAACCCACCCCAGCCAAAAAAAAAAAGACAGAGTCTCGCTTTTTCACCCTGAGCATTGTGGAATCAGCTCACAGCAACCTCAAACTCTTAGGCCCAAGTGATCCTCTTGCCTCTGTCTCCTGAGTAGCTGGGACTACAGGGGCCCGACACCACACCTGGCTATTTTTAGAGACAGGGTCTCACTCTTGCTCAGGCTGGTCTCAAACTCCTGAACGCAAGCTGTCCACCCACCTCGGCCTCCCAGAGTGCTAGGATTACAGTTGTGAGCCACTGTGCCAGGCCTACTGTCACTCTTATTACCCCCAACTTTCCAGTTTGGGCACTGGGGCAGAGGGGTGTTGCGTGACCGGAGACGTGAGGGGCTGCAGCTTTGCCTCAGGTGTAAACGTGCTCTGTAATGTTAAGAAGGGGTGCAAGAAGCAGGCTACAAGCTCTGTTGTGGCATGTAGCAAATTAACTTTATTTCTGACTACCTTATATACATTGGCAGTCACGTGCACACTTAATCTATGATTTACAACATTCACCATTATCTAACTTCCTCTGTCTAACTCTAAACCTAAGTGGCAGACATCAAGTCTGCAAACCAGCACAGTGCTCTTTTACCTTAACTCCTGGTAAATGAGCCTCAGCTTTTGTGTAAGAAATCTACATACAAGTGAGAGACAGAGCTACAGGGGAACTGCTTTCTGAAACTCCTCAAGCGCTCACCAAGTTAACTTTAAATGGGTTTATGACTCTGTTTCTCCACAGTGCTGGGATCTTTAGGCTTTTGACAAAATGTAAAACATTTTGTCAACCTCTGGACAGTGTCTCCAGGCAAGAAGCTTTTCAGCTTCTAACTCCTTGGAACCAAGGGCTGCAAAAACTTCAAAGTATCT
>CAUYRH010033252.1:0-11752 GCA_963574655.1 Perodicticus potto | reverse complement strand
TTTAAGAAATTTTGGGGCTCGGCACCTGTAGCTCAACAGGCTAAGGCGCCAGCCACGTACACCTGAGCTGGTGGGTTCGAATCCAGCCCGGGCCTGCCAAACAACAATGACAGCTGCAACCAAAAAATGGCCGGGCGTTGTAGCGGACGCCTGCAGTCCCAGCTGTTTGGGAGGCGGAGGCAGGAGACTCGCTGGAGCCCAGGAATTGGAGGTTGCTGTGAGCTGTGATGCCACAGCTCTCTATCCAGGGTGACAGCTTGAGGCTCTGTCTCAAAAAAAAAAAAAAGAAATTTTGGATTTCCATTTTATTTGAAGTTCCAAATGTTTGAAAGTGATAATAATCTTAAAAATATATTTTCTTTTCCAAATACTGTGAATTTTAGTTCATTGTCTAGAAGAAATTCTGAATAAGACAACCACTGAGATTGCACACTGCAAGATAATGCCATAAAACAGAGGTATGTATGAGATTATCATGAGAATTTACTTTAACTCTAAATGTATAGATACACTTTGTAAATATAAGATCAAAGTTAAATAACTATATTGTTTTTATCAGAAAAAGCATCATGTATCAGCCTTCCCTTAATGGATAACTGAAAACAATAATGTAAAAATTATAATATACTGAATCATCAGGAGTGAGAAGTCATCTTCATTAATGTGCCTTTTGTTTGTCAAGGTAACTGGTCCTTCTTTGAAGAATATTAATATTTCATATCTACAGAAAATGAAATTTTGGCAGCAAGGAAACCATTCTGATGTACTGAGCTCCAGTCCTATCAATACAAATAACAGGAAGAATTGTAAATTCATGGTGTGATATTCATTCTTATATCCTCTTATACATTAGATAATTATGGAGACTTCTCAATATCTTTGTTCACTTAAGCATGCTAAAATCAACATTTAATAAATGAAGATATCTCAACCAAACCAAAAAAATTAAAATATGTCCTTAAAATGATGATGTGATATTTGCATTTGAAATATATTGCATATGGGGCGGCGCTTGTGGCTCAGTGAGTTAGGATGCCGGCCCCATATACCGAGAGTGGCGAGTTTGAACCCGGCCCCAGCAAAACTGCAACAAAAAAATAGCCAGGCGTTGTGGCGGGCGCCTGTAGTCCCAGCCACTTGGGAGGCTGAGGCAAGAGAATCACCTAAGCCCAAGGGCAAGCGGTTGCTGTGAGCTGTGACGCCACTATACCGAGGGCAACAAAGTGAGACTCTGTCTCTAAAAAAAAAAAGAAAAGGAAAAGAACTATATTGCATATGGAAGTAAATACAAATAAAAGAAATTTCATATATTGGTCAATAAAGGGCAAAAATCACATAGGACATACAAATTATAAGGAATCTAGTTACAAAGGCATCTTAAAAATAGCTAACATTTATTGACTGCTTCTAATATTCTGGGTACTACGTTAGTGATTGTATATATTAAAATATTAACTCTTATGCTTTCCCTATAACCCTACGAAATAAGTATTTTTGCAATAATTGTATTATTAATAAAAGAGCTGAGACCTACAGAGGATGAGACACTTTCAAGATGTCATAGCTAGTAAGGATTAGAAACAGAATGCGGGGCAAGATAGTCTTACTCCAGAGATCGTGAGAACAACCGTGTGCCATGCTATGTTAATCCCAGAACAAAAACACAGTTGTAAGAATATTGCCTCTTTGGAATTAGAGCTGCCTATAAAGGCAAGTTTACACTTCTCTACCATAGATGCATCTTCCCGAGAGGAAAAGGGAGAAAAAGTTTCAGGAATCATGTGTCACAACAGCTTTGTATAAAGAGTGACTATTTTTATACTAATTATTCTCTAGAATATGAAAAAAGGACTTTAATAGAAGTCATATTTTCTGATGGTAAATCTCAATAAGCCTAAAGAATGTAGATCTTTTTTATTTTCTAATTCTCTTCTACTATGTGGTTGTCACCTCTATATTGTCTCTTTTATTATATTCAAGTTCTGTTATTGCCTCCAATAAAGACTTCAATCCATATTAGTGATGATAAACTTATGGTATATGTGCAGATAGTATTTAAAAACAGATTTTGGAAGACACTCTTCATAACTGCAAAATTCTTCCCTGCTAGCCTGGACCTCACTTTGAATAATTTTCTTTCTTTCTTTCTTTTTTTTTTTTAAAGAATGTAAAAGTATAAGTTTATTTTATACTATAGAAAGGGAAGAGAGTGGGGGGAAGAAATGAGAAAGAGAGAGAGAGATGAGACCAAACAACAAGGAGTGAGAGACAGGAAGATGGGGGAAGAAAAGGAGCAGAGAAGGGTGTGGCATCCCATAGAGAGAAAGGGAGACGTCCCGCCCACTTTGCCTAATTTTCAGTGGAACACATTAGAAAGTTTCTTCCCGGGTGAGTACCGCAGGCACGGCGGCGAGTGGGTGGCGCCGCACCTGTTCAGTAGGATCACAGCGCAGCTGTGGCGGTGCTTCCCCCTCACCTCGCGCCAGGGGTGCATCCCCAAAGCCTCCTCAATTAGGACCAGCTTGACCCAGGCTCCATCACTCTGCCAGTGATCACAGCCTTCTAGGAATCAGCCTTATGTGTTTGGAGCTAGTATCCTGACCGGCAGAAATAAATGGATACAGATTATATACTATTACAGTAGACTATCAATAAAGTAACTGGTTAGTTGAGGGTTATAAGTCCTGGGAGGGTGCTGTGAAAATAACTTAAAATGAAACACTTTCACATGGCCTCAAATAATCCCTGACCCCCATCCCCACCTCTAGTTCCTTTATTCCTTTTATTTTTCTTTCTTCCTTTTTTTTTTTTTTTTTTTTTTTTTTGAGACAGAGTCTTACCATGTCCACCTCAGTAGAGAGCATGGCATCAACAGCTCACAGCAACCTCAAATGCTTGGGCTTAAGTGATTCCCTTGCCACAGCCTCCCAAATAACTGGGACTACAGGAGCCCACCACAACCCCCCAGGGTATTTTTTGGTTATAGTTGTCATTGTTGTTTGGCAGGCCCGGGCTGAATTCGAACCCACCAGCTCTGGTGTATGAGGCCAGCACCCCAGCCACTGAGCTACAAGCACCAAGCCCCTTTATTCCTTTTCTTTATTGAGTTTTTGTCCAGTCCTTGGGCCATGCCATGCCATGCCATGCCCAGGGTAGTATGTATGTGGTTTTCTTTTTTTTTGGAGACAGAGTCTCACTTTGTCACCCTTGGTAGAATGCTGTGGCATCACAGATCACAGCAATCTCCAGCTCTTGGGCCTACACAGTTCTCTTGCCTCAGCCTCCTGAGTAGCTGGGCCACAAAGCCCAGCTGTTTTTTTGTTGCAGTTTAGCTGGGGCCAGGTTTGAATCTACTACCTTTAGTATATGGGGCTGGTGCCCCACTCACTGAGCCACAGGTGCTGCCCCAGCTTTTTTTTTTAAGACAAGATCTTCCTCTGGCACCCAGGCTGGAGAGCAGAGGCATGATCATAACTCACAGCAACTTCAAACTCTTGAACTGAAGTGATGTACCTGTCCTGGCTTCCTCAGTGGCTAGGACTACAGGTGTGTCTGCCACCACACACAACTAATTTTTTTTAATTTTGCGTAGAGATAGGGTCCTGCTATGTTACCATGGTGGTCTTGAACTCCTGGCTTCAAGCAATCCTCCTGCCTTGGCATCCCACAGTGCTGGGATTGTAAGCATGAGCCACCATGTCAGGCTGCCTTTTTTTTTTTTTAAAGGACTATTTTTTTAGAGCAGTTTTAGGTTCACAGCCAAATTAAGAGGCAAGTACAGAGTTTTCCCACATAACTCTGTCTCCATATATGTACAGGCTCCCCATTGTCAGCATCCCCACTAGAGTGGTACATTTGTTACAGTTGATGAACCTTCATTAACATCATCATTACTCAAAATCCATAGTTTGGGGGGGAGGGGAAAGAGGGCCAACTGAAGCCAGCCTTCAACAGAAGCTCCTGTCCAGAGGGAAGGATAATGTCCAGAAAGTATCCAATTAAGCTGAAGACTGGGAGCTGACCTGAGAGAGAAGAGTGATAATTGCAGGTCACCTCTGCAAAATAAGCTGCAACTCCAAGAAAGCAGATTTCAGGTTTTCTACAAGTGAGCTGTGAACTGAGGACCTCTTGTCTCACCCTATGGGTAAAAGCTGTAGGAAGTGGGGACTACTTCCCCAGAGGGACCCTGTTGTGACCCTGAGCACTCTCTTGCCAGGAAGGAAAATTGAACTACCATTTTCCCTGCCATTCTGAACTTCCAGTCCACCCGTCCCCCCTTGCCTGAAGATCCAGAAGCCTATCCCCCTGTAGAGACTGCAGGAGGAGGCTCATAAGCAGGCCCTGCTGGACCAAGCGCCCTGTACCCTGCCCTGCTAGAACCCTGCATACCACCCTGCTGGAGCCTCTGTGCCATGCTCCAACCTGCCAGATTCATGGGCTGAGCATTCTCCTTGCCAAAGTCACTGGGCACCCTGCATTGCCAGAACTGTGTGCAGCGTCCCCTGCCCTGCTGCTGGATCTGTGTGCCCTGCACTCCCAGCACTGCTCTTACAGCCAACTCCCTGACTGTAGCAATTGCCTGGGAGCTGTGCAGGGTCATTTCCCCAAAGATTCAGCAACAACAGAGTGATCCCGCTGGGGTCTAATCTTGGAGAGAAACCTCCCCAAATCTGAGGACTGCCAGAGGAAACCAGACCTCGTTCTATAGGGATACTGGTGCAGCAGAGCAGCTGGGACAAAGGTGTGGTAGCTGAGGGAGAAGAGTATTTAATGACTTGTTACCCTTAGGATTAGACTGAGTTCAGGTGGAACGCTCCCCCGTAGCTATTAAGTACCCGAAGTAGGCAGGCCTCAGCTCCTCCAGCAGGCTGGTGGCTGAGGGTAGTGGCTGGGCCAGGGAGAGGGGGGCACTGACCTTCCTTTGACTCTGATAGGTGCAAAGCCCTGGCACTTCTGCTTATTGGAGGGAGCAGAACCTCAGCCCTGTGGGGTCACCAGTGACTGGGTGTGAAAGAAGAGCAAGGTGGAGAAAGGGACACAGCCCCCAGTCTAGCTCTGCTACTGGGTGGGCCCTTCTGACTTCACAAAGCACTAGAGTGAGCCAAATTGGAGCAGCCAGTAGACCTCTACCATCTTCTTGCTGGAGACCTTTCAACCTTTCCCACTTGAGAGTTTGTACTGACTGGATCAATTGGTTTGGAACTCCTAACCTGGGCCAATCACCCAAGGACCCTCTTGGGTGGTACCCTGGTTGTGTGGTAATGGGAAGCATTGATTTTCCTCTTCCAGTTGTTGTCCATGGTGGGTGGGGTGTCTTAGTTGCTTGTATTTATCCACAGCTAAGACTTCAAACCAGAGTCACTGATCCACTAGGATCAGACAAGGACCAGCTTAGTAAACACAGAGCCACCTAAGCCCACCACATCAAGCAGGTTTCCTCAGCCTCAGACTATAATACTGTATGGGTCCTGTGCAAAGCTGTAGGGGGAAAAAGCTTCAGTCCCCAGTCCCAGATCTTTGATGAAGGGCTTGTTAACCAGAACTCCAGGAGCTCCCAATCCAATTTCACCTTATCTGCCCATCTAGCCAACCAATAAAAAACAATCATGAGGTGGAATCAGGGGAAAAACTCTGGCAATGTGAATAATCAGAGTAGATCAACTCCCCCAAGGAACAATATGACAGACACAGCACAAGATCCCATTCTAGCCCCACCACACCAAGCAGGTGCCCAGAGTTTCAGGAAGTAGTTCTGAATGGGACCTTTAAGGGTGGCACCTGTGGCTCAAGGAGTAGGGTGTCGGCCCCATATACAGACGTGGTGGGTTCAAACCCAGTCTTGGCCAAAAAAACAGAAAAAGAAAAAAAAAAAGGACCTGAATGGGACCATTGTAAAGTTGTTAGGGAAAAGCCACAATTACCAATCCCAGACTTTGGTAAAGGGCTGGTTAATTACAACTCCAAGGGCCCTAAATTCAATTTCACCTTCACAGCTTCTTTAGCCAAATGTTAAAAAATTATCACGGGGCGGAATCAATGGAAAAACTCTGGCAACATGAATAATCAGAGTAGATCAACTCACCCAAGGAATGACAAAGGAGACACAACAGAAGATCTCATTCATAAACAAATAGCTGACAAGTCAGAAATCAAATTCAGAATTTGGATTGCAAATAAGATTAACAGAATGGAGCAATTAGAAATTCAAGAAGCAATTCAAAAGTTATCTCAAGAATTCAATGAATTGGGTGGTGCCTGTGGCTCAGTGGGTAAGGCACCGGCCCCATATGCCGAAGGTGGTGGGTTCACGTCTGGCCCGGGCCAAACTGCAACCAAAAAAAAAAAAAAAAAATCAATGAATTCAGAGACAAAATCACCAAAGATTTTGACACATTGAGGCAAGAACTTCCAGTCCGCAAAGATCTGAGAAATGCAATAGAATCTCTCAGTAACAGAATGGAGCAGACAGAAGAAAGGATCTCTGACATTGAAGACAAAGCTTTTGAACACTCCCAAATGCTCAAAAAGGAAGAGAAGTGGAGAGCAAAATGGACCATTCTCTCAGAGAGCTCTGGGATAATTTGAAGAGATCTAATATTCACCTTATAGGAATTCCTGAAGGCAAAGAAGTTGTTTGGAAGGATGCAGATGCTCTTCTTCATGAAATAATCAAAGAGAATTTCCCAGACATGCCAAGAGATTCTGAAATTCAGATAGCAGACAGTTTCAGAACCCCAGCACAACTCAACCTGAATAAGAAATCTCATAGACACTTTGTAATTAGCTTTGCCAAAGCTAATATGAAGGAGAAAATTCTACAAGACATAAGAAAACCATAACTTACAAGGGGAAGAACATTAGAATGACTGCAGATCTATCTGCTGAAACTTTCAAACTAGAAGATGGTGATCATTGACCTTCAATCTCCTTAAACAAAATAACTTTCAACCCAGGATCCTGTATCCTGCTAAACTAAGTTTCATTTATGATGGAGAAATTAAATGCTTTAATGACATTCACATGTTGAAGAAATTTGCCATAATTAAACCAGCTTTCAAGGATATTCTCAGACATATCCTCCATAATGAACAGCACAATCCTCCACCACCAAAGTAAACTCACTCAGAAACTTTTGATCAAATTCCAATTTCCACAGTGACGAAAAGATTAAAAATGTCCATTGGACTTTCAAAAAACTCGATACCCCAAATACTACCAGACCTATCAATACTCTCAATTAATATGAATGGCTTAAATTGCCCTCTAAAGAGGCACGGGTTGGCTGAATGGATACAAAAACTCAGGTCAGACATCTGCTGTGTTCAAGAATCTCACCTTACCTTAAGAGATAAACATAGACTCAGGGTGAAGGGATGGTCATCTATAATTCAGAAAATGGAAATCAGAAAAAAGTAGGTGTTGCAATATTATTGGCAAATACAATAGGCTTTAAACCAACAAAAGTAAGGAAAGATAAGGATGGTCACTTCATATTTGTTAAGGACAACACTCAACATGATGAGATTTCAATTATTAACATTTATGCACCCAACTAGAATGCACCTCAATTTATAAGAGAGATTTTAACAGAGATGAGCAATGTGATTTCCTCAAGCACCATAATAGTCAGAGATTTTAACACCCTTTTGGCAGTGTTGGATAGATCCTCCAATAAGAAGCTAAGCAGGGCTTCACCTGTGGCTCAGGAGGTAAGGTGCCAACCCCATATACCAAGGGTGGAGGGATCAAACCCAGCCCTGGCCAAACTGCAACAACAAAAAAAAATTAGCCGGGCATTGTGGCAGGTTTCTGTAGTCCCAGCTACTTAGGAGGCTGAGGCAAGAGAATTGCCTAAGGCCAGGAGTTGGAGGTTGCTGTGAGCTATGTGACACCACTGCACTCTACTGAGGGTGATAAAGTGAGACTCTGTCTCTACAAGAAAAAAAGAAGCTTAGCAAAGAAATTTTAGACTTAAACTTAACCATTCAACAACAGCATTTAACAACATCTAGAGAACATTTCATCCTAACAAAACTGAATATACATTCTTCTCATCAGTCCATGGATCATCCTCCAAAATTGGTCACATCTTAGGTCATAAGTCTAACCTCAGCAAATTTAAAAGAATAGAAATCAAATCATTTTCTTGGACCATCATGGAATAAAAGTTGAACTCAGTAATAACAGAAATCCACATACTCATACAAAAACATAGAAACTAAATAACTTTATGCTGAATGATAGCTGGGTCATAGATGAGATTACGAAGGAAATTGCCAAATTTTTGGAACAAAACGGCAATGAAGACACGAATTACCAGAACCTCTGGGATACTGCAAAGGCAGTCCTAAGAGGGAAATTTATAGCATTGCAAGCCTCAAAAGAATGGAATTAGAGGAAGTCAACAACTTAATGGGACATCTCAAACAACTGGAAAAGGAAGAACATTCCAACCCTAGACCCAGCAGAAGAAAATAAACAACTAAAATTAAAGCAGAACTAAATGAAGTTGAAAACAAAAGAATCATACAACAGATCAATCAATCAAAAAGTTGGTTTTTTGAAAAGGTCAATAAAACAGATAAACCTTTGGCTAACCTAACCAGAATCAGAAGAGTAAAATCCATAATTTCATCAATCAGAAATGATAAAGGTCAAATAACAACAAACTCCTCAGAAATTCAATAAATCCTTAATGGATATTATATAAAACTCTATTCTCAGAAGTATAAAAACTGAAGGAAATAGATCAACACTTGGACACAAGCTACCTTCCTATACTTAGCCAGAAACAAGTGGAAATGTTGAACAAGCCTATAACAAGTTCGAAATAGCATCAACTATAAGAAATCTCCCCAATAAGAAAAGCCTGGACCAGGTGGCTTCAAATCAGAATTCTACCAAATCTTTAAAGAGGAACTAGTACCTATATTACTTAACCTTTTCCAAAACACAGAAAAAGAAGGAATACTTCCCAACACAGTCTATGAAGAAAATATCAAGTATTCTCAAGCCAGGAAAAGACCCAACAAGAAAAGAAAATTATAGATCAATATATCTAATGAATACTGATGCAAAAATGTTCAATAAAATCCTAGCAAACAGAATCCAACAACACATCAAACAAATTATACCCCACAACCAGGTGGGTTTCATCCCAGGGTCCCAAGGATGGTTCAATATACATAGATCCATAAATATAATAAATGTAAAAAACAAAGACCATATGATTCTCTCAATTGATGCAGAAAAAGCTTTTCATAATATCCAGCATCCTTTCTTGATCAGAACACTAAGAAAATTGGTATAGAAGGAACATTTCTTAAACTCAGAGAGGTCATCTACAGCAAACCCACAGCCAATATCGTATTGAATGGAGTTAAATTGAAATCATTTCCACTCAGATCAGGAACCAGGCAAGGATGTCCATTGTCTCCACTGCTTTTTAACATTGTAATGGAAGTCTTAGCCATTGTAACCAGGCAAGAGAAGGTAATCAAGAGGATCCAAATAGGACCAGAGGAGATCAAACTGTCACTTTCCGCAGATGGTATGATTGTATATCTGGAAAACCCCAAGGAATCAACTACAAAACTCCTAGAAGTGATCAAGGAATACAGCAACATCTCAGGATACAAAATTAACACTCACAAATCTGTAACCTTTATATATACCAACAATCGTCAAGGGGAAAAAACAGTCAAGGACTCTATTCCCTTTTTCAATAGTGCCAAAGAAGATGAAATATCTGGGAGTGTATCTAATCAACATTGTTAAAATGTCTATACTACCTAAAGCAATCTACACATTTAATGTGATCCCTATTAAAGCACCTCTGTCATATTTTAAAGACCTGGAAAAATTAGGACTTCGTATTCTATGGAAACAGAAAAAACCTCAAATAGCCAAGACATTACTCAGAAATAAAAACAAATTGGGAGGAATCACACTTCCAGACTTCAGACTACACATACTATAAATCAATAGTGATCAAAACAGCATGGTACTGGCACAAAAATAGAGAGGTAGATGTATGGAACAGAATTAAAGACCAAGAGGTAAACCCAGACACTTATAATCATTTGATCTTTGATAAGTCTATCAAAAATATAAACTGGGGGAAAGATTCCCTATTTAACAAATTGTGCTGGGTGAATTGTCCAGCGACCTGTAGAAGACTGAAACTGGACCCACACTCTTCTCATTTAATAAGAATTGACTCTCACTGGTTAAAGGACTTAAACTTAAGACATAAAACTATAAAAATTCTTGGAGAGAGTGCAGGGGAAACACTTGAAAAAATTGTCCTGGGAGAATACTTTACAAGGAGGACATCCTGGGCAAAAATACATTACTGGGATCTGATCAAATTAAAAAGCTTCTGCACTGCCAGGAACACAGTAAGTAAAGCAAACAGACAGCCCTCAGAATGGGAGAGGATTTTTGCAAGTTATATTTCCAACAAAGATCTAATAACCAGAATCCACAGAGAACTCAAACTTATCACTAAGAAAAAAACAAGTGATCCCAGTTCATTGTGGGCAAGAGACATGAACAGAAGCTTCTCTGAAGAAGACAGGTGCATGGTCTACAGACACATGAAGAAATGCTCATCATCTTTAATTATCAGGGAAATGCAAATCAAAACCACTCTGAGATACCATCTAACTCCAGTAAAAGTAGCCCATGTCACAAAATCCCAAAACTACAGATGTTGGCATGAGTGATTATAAATTGGTTTCATAGTAGTACTGAGTACATTGGATATTTTTTTCCATTCCTGAAATACTTTACTAAGAAGAAGATTTTCCAGCTCAATCCATGTAAACATAAAAGAAGTAAAGTCTCCATTTTTTTAATGCTGCATAGTATTCCATGGTATACATATAACATAATTTATAAATCCATTCATGAGGGTCGATGGAAAAAAGAGAACAACCCTTTGGAGAAAAGGGAACACTTCTGCACCGCCGGTGGGAATGCAAGCTAGTACATTCCTTTTGGAAGGAAGTTTGGAGAACACTCAGGGAACTGAACATAGACCTGCCGTTTGAACCTGCATTTGCTTTACTAGGTGTATATCCAAAAGACCAAAAATCATTTGGCAACAAAGATATTTGCATCAGATTGTTCACTGCAGCTCAATTCATAATTGCCAAGTCATGTAAGAAGCCCAAGTGCCCATTGACCCATGAATGGATTAATAAATTATGGTATATGTATACCATGGAATACCATGCAGCATTTAAAAAAATGGAGACTTTACCTCTTTTATGTTTACATGAATGGAGCTGGAAAATATTCTTCTTAGTAAAGTATCTCAGGAATGGAAAAAAAAATATCCAATGTACTCAGTACTACTATGAAACCAATTTATAATCACTCACACTTTCATATGAAAGATGAATCACAACTATAGCCTAGGACGAAGGAGGGAAGGGAAGGAGGAAGGGAACGGAGGCAGGTGCCTAGATAGAGGGGGGATTAATAGGGGGAACCACACCTATGGAGCATTTTGCAAGTACAAGTTGGATCTATCAGGTGTAGAACACAAATGTCTTAATACTGTAATTGGGTAAATGAGGTGAAGGCTGTGTTAATTAGTAGCATGTAAGCACTTCAATTTGTATAAAAAATCAACATATTGAATCCCATAAAGGCGGCTTGGCACCTGTGGCCCAACGGGCTAAGGCACCAGTCACGTACACCTGAGCTGGCGGGTTTGAATCCAGCCCAGGCCCGCCAAACAACA
>CAUYRH010033250.1:0-47683 GCA_963574655.1 Perodicticus potto | reverse complement strand
CTATAGGCGCCTGCCACAATGCCCGGCTATTTTTTGGTTGCAGTTTGGACAGGGCCAGGTTCGAACCTGCCACCCTCAGTAAATGGGGCTGGTGCCCTACCCCACTGAACCACAGGCGCCACCCCCGGCTATTTTTTTTTTGTTTTGAGCCAGAGCCTCAAGATGTCACCCGGGATAGATTGGTGTGGCATCACAGCTCACAGCAACCTCCAATTCCTGGGCTCAAGCGAGTCTCTTGCCTCCACCTCCCAAGTAGCTGGGACTACAGGGACCCGCCACAATGCCCGGCCATTTTTTTTTTGGTTGCAGCTGTCATTGTTGTTTGGTGGGCCTGGGCTGGATTCGAACCCGCCAGCTCAGGTGTACGTGGCTGGCGCCTTAGCCCGTTGAGCCACAGGTGCGGAGCCATAGGAGCCCCTTCTTGATGAGTTCATTTTTTTTTTTTTAGCTTGCCTATGGTTGAATTGCCAAAAAAGTAGGCTATAAATTAAATACTTATCACAAATACGCAAACCTATGTGCACTGCAAGACCATTTGGAATGTTAACATTTTTAGTTCTTGCTAAGTTAAGACCATTTTGATTACAAATGATAAATCTCAACTCGAATGAGCTTTGACAAAGGGCTAAATCTACTACAAACACACGTGGGTATTTTGTCTGTTTGAATGAGGAGCTAAACAACCAGATCACAAGAAGGGCGGCACCTGTGGCTCAGTGGGTAGGGTGCTGGCCCCATGTACCAAGGGTGGCGAGTTCGAACTTGGCCCCAGCCAAACTGCAACAAAAAAATAGCTGGGAGTTGGGCAGGCACCTGTAGTTCCAGCTACTTGGGAGGCTGAGGCAAGAGAATTGCCTAAGCCCAGGAGTTAGAGGTTGCTGTGAGCTGTGACGCCACACTCTACCTAGGGCGATAAAGTGAGACTCCGTCTCAAAAAAAAAAAAAAGGGATCAAGATACAAGTAGCCTTTCAGAGCATCTGAAACATGAAGTTGAACCCTTCTGAATATTCTGTTATCCATTCTTGCTTCTGTTTCTCTTCGTTCCATTTATCTGAACCAGTGAGCCAGCCTCCTACACAGGACTGGGGAATGTGGCAACAGTAGCTTCTCATGTTTACACCTTGTAGTTCCCACAGGCAGAGAAGATTGAAGAGATTGAAGAGTTTAAGAATTCCAAGAAAGAGATCCCATTGGTTCAGCTAGTACTGGAGGGGCCCGATTTGGGCGGTGCATGTACGTGAATGTGGCCAGGAAATCAGAGGCCCAAGCAAGAACCGGGAAGCAGGTTACAGGAAAGAGTTCTCGTGAGACGAGAGGCTACCGGGAATGTTCTCTAAGGTCTCTTAGTGTTAGAAGCAGCTGATGGTCCAGCTCTCGTGGAAGGTCAGGGTCGTGTTAAAAGTGCAGCCTCTTGCCTTTGACCTTACCCATCAGACTTCATACCCTGCACAGTACATTGGTGTATGCTCTGGGGAATTGATTAGGTGAGCTGGAGTAATCTGGTCATATCCAACTAAATTAGAGTTGAGTGATGGGGTAGGGGGTGGGGGATTACCCACAGGGCATGGACACCTGCCCAGGAATTATATGGCCAGCCAGCTGCCAAAATTACCCGTCATAACTTTAAGACCCATTTTACCTGCATGTAGAAGGGAACTGCTGTGACCCCGAGTCTTACCTATTGCCGTCATCCACCAAGCACTGTTTGTCGTCTGCCAAAAACTTTCCTAGTGCCAGTAAGTTTTCTTTCAAAACAGTATATAACATTTCTCTCTTTAATAAACCCCGCAGCCTTCTGTTCATTCTGCAGACTTACTGAAGACCACCCCAGTCTTGTGTGTGTGTCCCATATTGTGGTTCTGTTTTTACCAAATACAGCATTTTGTTTAATAATTTGTCTCTACATCTTTATTTGACTTTGACATACTTAGTGGGGTTTCAGAGCAGACTCACCTTGCAGAGATTAATGGTCCCCAGAAGTACCATGTGTGGCATCTCCGGTAGGGCCCCTTGAGTCCCCAGCTTCTGGCATGGGTCACTTTCTTCCCTCCCAGCAAGTCTCTCTCGGATCAAACTTCCATTTTAATTTTGGTTGAGTTCTTCACTTTTATTTGAGATTTGTTTAAGAGGAGGAGTTTCCTCCCTCTCTGGTATCAGGCTTCCCATTTTTGCAGGATTCCCCCCCCCCTTTTAAAGAGGGCATGCTCCCTTCCTGGTGAGTACAACTCGATCTTTTAGTTCATTTGGGTACTTGGATTTTATTTTTGGCTTTTGGGTATTTGGCATTAGACAGAATTAGCTAGAAACATTTATTTACCTATGGGCTCTCAAAATTCAAAGGTGTGCCAAGATGCCTCCCTGCTCTGGGACTCCAGCTGGTGATATGTTTAAACATTATGGGGATTCTTAAAATTGTTTGTTTTTCTGAGAACTAAACTAAAAGGCTGTGGACTACACATTCTAAATAGGATGCATTTGTCAAGGTTATCTCAAAGCTTCATAATGGATTCAGGATTCAAAGATTACTTCCCTGGACAGTCCAATCTCAGAGCTAGAAGAGAATTTTTCCACTCCAGAATCTTCCCTCCCCTTCCTATGGCTCTTCCTCTAAATTCTTCTCTAAGCTTAACTCTCTTTTTCCCCCCAAACTCCTCAGCTGTTCTAGTATCTGATTATAAGTAAAGACACTTGAAATGCAGCAGGCATGAAAGAAAACCCTGCTGACCTCTGTGCTTTTTCTTTAAAGCAAAAGACAAAATTCCCATGTAAAGACATCCTCCTTATACCAAAAGGAAAAGTAACACTCTTACCTTCAGGGTGAGGAACTCGGACCAAGAAAGTTAATTTTCACAATTAACTATTCTTTGCCCAAACTGGTACATTGATGACTGATTCAAACTGCTCTATCCAAAATTTAGCTCGTGGCCTTCACAAGATTACCTATTAGGGCAAATAAAAACTTTTAAAGTTTATCCTTATTGCATTTTGTCAGAAATATAATTTAGATCCAACTAACGTCTTATTAACCAGTGAATTTATATTACTGTGTTTTACTCGTGAGAAATTTTAAAATAAATACTGTAAGGTCTTTTGTTTTGTTCTTCTATATGATTTTATGCTTTTTGTAAAGTTTATATACTACAGGTATAAGCATACTTTGGAAATGCTGTGTGTTTGGTTCCCAGAGACCATAGCATAGTGAATATTGCAAAACGAAGTGAGCTGCATGAATCGTTTTGCTCTCCTGTACTTACATAAGTCATGTTTACTATTGCCTAATAAGTGCATAATAATATTCCTAAAAGAACAAAGTACCTACCTTAATTTAAAAATGCTTTGTTGCTTAAATATGCTAACAATAATATGAACCTTTATTGAACCTAATCTTTTTGCTGGTAAAGAGTCTTGTTTTGAGGTTGGCTGCTGTCTGATCAGGGTGTTGGTTGCCTGGAGTGATCATGGCAATTTCTTTTCTTTTCTTTTCTTTTCTTTTTTTTTTTTTGAGACAGAGTCTCATTATGTCGCCCTCAGTAGAGTGCTGTGGCATCACAGCTCACAGCAACCTCAAACTCTTGAGCTTAAGCTATTCTCCTGCTTCAGCCTCCCAAGTAGCTGGGTCTACAGGTGCCTGCCACAAATTTGGCACCCGGCTATTTTTGGGTTGTATTTGTCATTGTTGTTTAGCAGGCCCAGGCTGGGTTTGAACCTACCAGCTTTGGTGTATGTGGCTGGTGCCCTAGCCACTGAGCTATAGGCTCCGAGCCATGGCAATTTCTTAAAATAAGATGACAATGGAGTTTATTGTATCAATAGACTTTTTCTTTGATTAAGTATTTTTCTGGAGCATGTGACGCTCTTTGTCAACATTTTCTCCACAGTAGAACTTCTTTCAAAATTGAAAGCAATCCTCTCAAATCCTGCTTCTGCTTTATCAACTAAGTTGATGAAATACTTTTTTTTTTTGCAGTTTGGCTGTGGCTGGGTTTGAACCCACCACCTTCGGCATATGGGGCCGGCACCCTACTCACTGAGCCAGAGACACTGCCCTGTAACGCCCTGAGCCAGAGACGCCGCCCTGATGTAATACTTTTAAATGCTTTATAGTCTTGTCAACAATGTTCACAGACGTAGATTTCACCCCAAGAAACTACTTTTTTTACTCATCCATAAGAAGCAACTTACCATCCAGTCTCTTTATCCTGAGACTGCTGAAATTCAGTCACAACTTCAAGTTCTCCTTGTAATTTTAGTTCTTTTGCCATTTCACTATCTGTAGTTCCTTCTTCCACAAAAGTCAAGTACCTCTCAGAATCATCTATGATAGTTGAAATCAACTTCTTCCACGTTCCTCTTAATGTTGATATTGTAACCTCCTTCCCAGAATCACACGTGTTCTTTCTTTCTTTTTTTTTTTGCAGTTTTTGGCCGGGGTCGGTTTTGAACCCTCCACCTCCGGCATATTGGGCAGCACCCTACTCCTGTGAGCCACAGGCGCCGCCCTCACACATGTTCTTTATGGCATCTATAAAGGTGATTCTTTCCCACAAGGTTTTCAATGTACTTTCCCCAGATCCATTAGAACAGTCCCTGTCTATGGCAGCTTCAGCCTTACAAATGTATTTCTTCACTAATATGATCTGAATGTTGAAAGCACGCCTTGATCCATGGGCTGCAGAATGGGTGTTGTACTAGCAGCAGGCACAAAAACACGAATCTCCAAGTACACTTACATCAGAGTTCTTGGGTGCCCAAGAGCACTGTCAATAAACAGTAATATTCTAAAGTAAATTTTTTTTTTTTCTGAGCAGATCTCAATAGTGGGCTTAAAATATTCAGCAAACTGTGCTATAAATAGACGTGTTGTT
Source organism: Perodicticus potto (assembly GCA_963574655.1). NCBI lineage: Eukaryota > Metazoa > Chordata > Mammalia > Primates > Lorisidae > Perodicticus > Perodicticus potto. Next base: position 42,817 of record CAUYRH010033250.1, on the reverse strand, counting down.
ATCCAGGCTTTGTTGTTCTATTTATGGAGCAAAAGAAGAGAAGATTTAGCGTAACTCATAAAGTCCCTGGGATTTTCAGAAAGCTACATGAGCAGTGGCTTCAACTTAAAGTCACTAGCTGCATTCTCCCCTGACAAGAGCCAGCTAATGTCAAAGGACGTCAGCCTGTCCTTTGAAGCTTTGAAGTTGATCATTAATGTCTCTCTTGGTATGAAAGTCCTAGATGGCATCTCCTTCCAATATACGGCTGTTTTGTCTGCATCGAAAATTTATTGTTTGGTGTGGCCACCTTCATTAATTATTTTAGTTAGATCTTCTGTATAGCTTGCTGCAGCTTCTCCACCAGCACTGCTGCTTCACCTTACTCTTTTATGGCACAGAGATGGCTGCTTCCCTCAACCCTCATGAAACAATACCTACAAGCCTCAAACTTTTCATTTGAAGTTTCCTCATCTCTCTCAACCTTCAGAGAATTGAAGACATTTAGGGCCTTGCTCTGGGTCAGGTTTTGGCTGGTTTGGTCCTTTATCCAGACCCCACAAACTTTCTCTGTATTAGCAATAAGCTGATGTGCTTTCTAAATGTTCTTGGGTTCTCGGAGTAGGACTTTCACTTTCCTTAAAGACCTTTTCCTTTGAATTGTGCTTTGCTAACTGGCAAAAGAAACACCTGGCTTTTAGCCTATTTTGACTTTTTAAAAATTTTTTATTAAATCATAGCTGTGTACATTAATGCAATCATGGGGTACAATGTATATAAAATCATAGCTGTGTACATTAATGCAATCATGGGGTACAATGTATATTGTATACAAAACCATTTTATACACAATTTGAAATGTTTTCATCAAACTGGTTAACACAGCCTTCATTGCATTTTCTTAGTTATTGTGTTAAGACCTTTATATTCTTGCATGTAGTAAGTTTCACCTGTGCCCTTCTAAAATGCCCTGTAGGTGTGGTCCCACCAATTACCCTCCCCCCACCCATCCTACCTCCTCCCCTCCCTCTCCCTTTTTCCCTTCTTCGTGGGCTATTTTTGGGTTATAGCTTTCATAGTAGGGCTGAGTACATAGGATACTTTTTCTTCCATTCTTGAGATACTTTGCTAAGAAGAATATATTCCAGCTCCATCCCATTTTGACTTTTGACATGCCTTCTTTGCTTAGCTTAATTATTTCTAGTTTTTGATTTAAAGTGAGAGGCATGTGACTCTTTCTTTCCCTTAAACACTTAGAGGCCATTGTAGAGTTATTACATGGCCAAATTTCCACATTGTTGTGTCTCAGTGGCCAGGGAAGCCCTGGGAGAGAAAGAGCGACTGGGGAATGGCTGGTGGGGTGGAGTAGTCAGAACGCACACAGAGTTACTGATGAACTTCACCATCTTAAACGGGCATGATTTGTGGCACCCCCAAATAATTACAGCAGTAACATCAAAGATCATGAATCACAGATCACCATGGCAGACACAGGCGTAACAATAGCAAAATGTGAAGTATTTTAGAAGCACCAAAATGCAGCACAGAGCCGTGAAGGGATTACATGCTGTTGGAATAAAAGGCATCAATACAGTGATGTATTGATCAATACAATAATGATTAATATTGTATTGATCAATACATTGATGTATCGATCAATGTGCAATGTAGGGTTGCACCAATCCTTACTTTATAAAAACTACAATGTCTGTGAAGCAAAAGTGAAGTGCAATAAATCAAGACATGCCTGTGTGTGACGTTTTTCTGTCAATACATATAAAGAGCTCTATTGTCTTGAAGGCAAAAGTAAATGCTCAATAATTTACTTAAAGGCCCTAGCAGAAATAATTAGCCCCAATGCCTTTTTTTTTTTTTTTCAGTTTTTGGCCGGGGCTGGGTTTGAACCTGTCACCTCCAGCATATGGGGTCAGCGCCCTACTCCTTTGAGCCACAAGCGCCGCCCCCAAATTCCTTTTTAGTTGGTGCGTCTTACGTAAACCTTTAGTAAGTAAGCTGATTTAACACTTGTTGATAAAATAAAAACAGGGATGTCTATCCAAATTGTCAGCATATACTTTTGCCTGGGTTTGCTGGTCAGACTATATTTATCTCTGCTAGATGTTTTAAATTCAAAGAACTATAAATCCTGCTTAAAAACAAAATGAGCTTTGTTTATGTAACTCTTTGATGACTAAAACTAGTCCAATATTGTTGGTTTAACGAAAACAGCTGTATCATCTGAGTTACTGGTGAAGTATTCCTGTATTTAAATTTGAAGTTCTTAATTGGATGAACATCTGACATTCACCTGGTATAAAAGTTAACAGAAAGAGGGCAGTGCCTGTGGCTCAAAGCAGTAGGGCACCGGATCCATATGCCAGAGGTGGTGGGTTCAAACCTGGCCCCAGCCAAAAACTGAAAAAAAAAAAAAAGTTAACAGAAAGATAAGTTGAAATAATGACTAGCTCTGTCTAATGTGTACATTTTCATAAATAAAGTAGGGATAATTGTGAAACAGATTAGGTAATGTAAACAGCATAAATGTTTATTAATAAACATTTCATGTAATTTGAAATCTTAAAGTTAAGTTAAATTAAATAATAGATAAACATAAAATAGCTGAGTTGTTTCTAAATAAGAAAAAAAAACCCCAAATATTAATTGCTGAACATGGATTCAAATTTATTTCCTTTTGGCTTTTTACATTTTATAAAAAGACAAAATATCTGGGTCTATTGATAAAATGTCCTGTTCCACATTCAAAGTTGTTCTATAAAAATACGTTTTTTTGCAGTTTTTGGCCAGGGTTGGGTTTGAACCTGCCACCTCTGGCATATGGGGCCTGTGCCCTACTCCTTTGAGCCATAAGCGCTGCCCTATAAAAACACATTTTTGAAGATTACAAAATATATCTTCATGAGACGTTAACATGTAACGGTTCAAAATTACTTCCGGGGTTTTTATGAAAAATTAAGGTGACTAAAAATTAAAAGTTTTAATTTGCATATGTAATCCTGAATATCAAACAGAAAATGTTTACTTGATAAAGAATTTCATGAGTTCTCAATGACAGCCAAAAAGTACATTTTTGTCCAGCATCAGAAACAAGGAAATACAGGATAAAAACTGGACGGTCTGAGTAAGTCATGGCAGGTTATAGAGAAGGGGTCTTCTAGGGGGGTTCTGTGTGTGATCAGATTGGTTGGCACCTTCCTGAACATCTGTGTCAGGAAGACTCTGTGGTAAGACCATGCTCTGACCCTCTATGCTTGGAACAGCCAGGCTTTCTTAGAATGTTGATCTGCTCTTAGTAACAGAATTGTGAGAAGCTTTGATTTTAATCCTAAAATATTTTTCCTTAAATTTTCCACCATCCTCTTAGCCTATTTTCAAGTTGGAAGTGCTGTCCTCTTCATTTAAAATGATAATTTCATCTCGTGAGATCAAACTTTCCTTTTAAAGCTTTTCAGATTCGTATCTTTTTAGGGAGCTCACTACGGATGCTTTGCAAGTCACGCTTCACCCCGTTTGCTTCTCTTACTTAGCTGACGTGGTGACTCCCTCCCTCGACTTTGTCATCATTCCCCGATGCTTCCCACCCCCAGTTCTGACTATATTATGGCCTATTGCTGAGAAGGTGTATTTGTCAGAACTGGATTCTGAATTCTTGACTTTTCTTGATTTGTCTAAATTATTCTAGGTAACTAGACAATGTCACGTGCTTTTACTTTTTCTAAAAGCCGTCATGCCCACTGATGTCCTGGTTTTCTTGTTTACATTCTTCTTCTAAGGTGTACACTCAATCTTGGAGACTCACCCTGCCGAAGTCTAGGCTCATCTAAGTACCTTTTCATGAGCTGTGAATTCCAGGTTATCCAAACAGGCTTCCTTGTAAGAAGCAGTCAATTGCAGAAAGTTTTTCTTTACCTTTTCTTTTTCTTTTTATTATAATTATTATAAAGAAAAGAAAAAAATTATTTTATTATAATTATAATAAAAAGAAAAAGAAAAGGTAAAGCATATACTTTATAAAGGAAGATAATAATATTTTATCTTTTATTTGAGATAGAGCCTCACTCTGTTGCCCTGGGTAGAGTGCTGTGGCATCATCATAGCTCACAGCAACTTCAAACTCCTGGGCTTAACCAATCTACTCTCTTCCAAGTAACTGACTCTATAGGCACCTCCTGCAACATCTGGCTAATTTTTTTCTATTTTTAGTGGAGACTGGGCTGGTTGTAAACTCCTGAGCTCAAGCAATCCACACACTTGGGCCTCCCAGGGTGCTAAGATTATAGGCCTGAGTCACTGCACCCAGGCTTTGTTTACTTTCTAAGCAATCAACTTTAGAAAGGGAAATTTTTGTGTTATGCTGTGGAAAACACCATCTTGTGCCTTGTGCTGTCTTCATTAGGGTTTTGTCTACTTAGAAACCCAAAGTCATCTTTAATGCAGGTCTAAGCTTTTAATTTTCTCTCAACTATGTAAATTTTTAATATTTGCTTTTGAAGTCTTTTGATTATCACTCTGATTGAACAAACGACTTTTATACTAAATGTCATGTAATTCTACTTTAATTACATGTTTTAAACATCTTTGATAAACATCCTCAAAAGTAAATTCTAACTGAAGCCTTTTTAACCTAAAATTGACTTTGGGATTCCTCGGTTGGACCCCTGGAAAGCGTCAAAGGATGTGTCTCTTCATTAGGCTTATTTGATATGTGGATTGTACGAGAAACAATGTCAAATAATAAAATGATACTAAATCTTCTTAAAATTCTGTTTATTTGAATATGCTATTGGTGTTTTCTAAAATTATATAAAATTTATAAATATCTAATGGTCCTGAAGGCTGCTGTCAGCTATGATTCTGGTTATCTGAAAATGCTGTGTATAATAAAAATACCTAAATTTCCTTGTCGGTTGCTGAACTTTCGACAGATTTTAACCATGACTATTCTGAGTTTTTATTATCAGCAGTGTTTATTCTTCCTTAAAGGCATTTGCAATTAGATTTAGAAAAAAAAACTATCACAATTATACTTAATAAAGGTTTCAAATAACTGTAACATCAATGAACTAAATAAAAATCTCCAAAACTAATAAAATAACTGATGGGTTCATGAAACTACTGTTCAAGATCAGGCCAAGCCAAAATTAATTTTGGATAAAATTATAATTTTCATAACTTTGACTTGAAACACAGTTGGGTCCTTTAAATGTTTTGTTATCAAAGTTTAAGGAAACTTTCTCTCTTAAGATACCTATAGCTTGTAGCAATTTGATAATGTGTAGTTTTTTGAACACAGGTAAAAACAGTTGCTCTTTCTTTGTGCTGGATTCCTCCAAAATACACACATATTTGTATTTTTTATTTTGTGACAGCATAGTTTTTACCTTAAGTTAGATAAAAATCTGTTTTCCTTGAAGGAGATGCAATTAAAAATGCTAATTGTACTGATTTCTTTTCTGAATGTATTTATCTTTTTTCATTCTTTTCAAGGTTTTTGTTTCTAGTCCTTATCTTAAACAGTTATTGTTATTAAATATTAAGCCTTTTTAATTCTGTGAAGGCAAAAAGTGGAAACCTAATAAACACATGTACATGTAAAAATAAAAAAATAAAAATAAACGCTAATTGTAGTATCATGGTTTGATTAAAAGGTCATATTTAAAATTGTTTATAGATACTACAGATGAAATCTGAAGTTTGCCTTGGGGGCAGGATATGAGTGAAGTTGTCTCTCCTAGAGCTGGGAAGAGAAGAAGAGAGGAGAGGCACAGATATTTCAAAAGTCTGCCCTTACCAGGCGTGAGGGGCAATGAATAAAGGTAAGTCACAACACACTTTGGTGAAGAAAATAGTATTACTTACTGGAAAAAAAGTTAATTTATGATTTTCAAATAATAAGACAGAGATGTATCTGATTTTAAGTTCTAAAAAAGTCTACTTGGGAGGCTGAGGCAAGAGAATCGCCTAAGCCCAAGAGCTAGAGGTTGCTGTGACCTGTGACGCTACAGCACTCTACTGAGGGTGACAAAGTGAAAAGAAAAAAAAAAGTTCTAGAAAAGTAATCATTAATGGAATGCAAAACTATGGTAGAAATGCTAAGTTAGCTGTGAATTACTGTCCTGATAATGTCAAATAACATTGTGGTAAATATGTCACATAAGTGCCCCCAGAGTCACCCGTACGGTCCCCATACTCAGGGAAAATGGGAAATTGTAGCTAAATGTACAACATTTTACAGTTTATTTACAAAACGTTCTCTATGTGTCGGTCCCCCTTTTTGTAAAATTTTGTAATGAATATTTATAAATAAAGGTACATTTAGCTACAATTTCCCATTTTCCCTAATTATGGTTACTGTAGGGGTGACTTTGGGGACACCGTGTATATTAACAAATGTCAGATAACAACATCACAAAAAATTGGAAAAAGGAAAAGAAATAATAAACAGAAAGTAAGATGGAAATAATTAGATTGGGTAAACAAGAATAAATGTGAGTTTTTCCGTCAAAAAACACATTGATTTGACTGTTAATATGAATGAAAGAAAATCAACCTCCCTCTATAATGGTTAGGGAAAACAAGCCTGTGGGTATATAGTGGAACTTCTTTAAGGTGACAACCCCAGGGACTGTAACAAACTGGTTAACATAAGGAGGTGTTCAACAAAAGGAACGTGGCCTGTGTGCTGATATGTTCAGGTACTGCGTGTCTGGCCTATGCCAATCAGGTCAATTTAAGGACATGATCAGTGTAGGGAAGTGGTCAGCTAAGCAGGTTCTACTGTAGTTCTTTAGCAGACAGAAACTAATTTACTAGCACATCATCACAAATATTCTCTGAGTCTAGAATGAATATTTGTAAATATTCATAGTCAATAGTCAACAATCACTTCTTTTTCTTTTCAGTCTAAGAGCGTGCCACTGAACTTGGGGTCTTATCTTTTTCTCTCTTTTTATTACTACCCATGTCCCCTAACCCCAAGGGTCTTGGCTCCATCCTGGAAATACCTTCCTCAACTCAGGACCAACTACATGGTTTATAGGGCCTGGTGAAAACGAAAACGGATGGCCTTTTACTTAAAAATTCTTAAAAATTTCAAGATGGCAACAGAACAGCACCAAACCAAGTAATTACAGGGTCTCTGTGAGCTTAGCAGCTTGTGTGACCGCCCAGGCCTGAGGCTCTTGAACCTGAACCTGACTTCCTGAGTACTCAACCTATTCCATTCTCAAAGAGCACCAGCAGGTCCCCCTGTACCTCTGAGTGGGAGATTTTAGGTCTTTGGGACCAACCCAGGTAAGAGACAATCTTTCCCTTGCTAACGCTGACCCCCTCTCCCAGTGTAAGTAACTGGCATTGCTCTGAACAGTATCTCTGTACAAAAAGACCACCTCCCCCCAGGATGCAGGAGGAAGAAGAGGGGGAAGTAAAGTGAAATCATAATTTTTCTTTGCCACAAACTATGGTAAAGAGATTGAAGACTAAGTTGCGTAGGTTCCAAAGCCATGCTTTCTTTGTTTTGTTTCCTTTTATAGAAAAAAATAGAAGTAATTAACTGAGTTCTTGGTGGATTAGTCAAGAGCACTTTAATGGTGATGCGTTCGGCCATTACAGTGAGATTTTACTTGGATTCTACCAGGTGCTCACCGAGGCCAGGAAAGAGTACATTTGGAGTTTACATAATAATTTTGTTAATTGCCTTATCGCTGATTAGAAATATTCCATAAAGCCAAGCACATCATCTTATCATATCATTAATGCTGCACTCACTCCTCACAGGAAAAGTTCAGTTATTTAAACACGTGTTGGAAACATTTGCTGGCACCATCTCAGAATAACTACCTGGCAATCAGAATCGAGGTTGACAGCGTCTAACAGTAGCTGTTTGTACAGCAATCAATACCCTTCAGATACTTATTTTGGTTGATGAAGACGTGCTCAGAGGAGGGGCTGCTGTTTGCAGGTTGAATCCCCAAGCTTCACACCATTTTGCCCGCGAGGCCCCAGGCACTCACCCTTCCACGGGGCTTCCTACCATGCAGGCTGATTGTCTAGTAAATGCGTTCCATGGTCACAGGGGGGGTTAATCTGGTATCAGAGAGGCTATTTACAGGCCAATCCCAGCAATAAAACTGTGGAATATAATGTAAAAGCATGAACTTTAGAGTCGAAAGCTCAGCCAATGAATTTTCTCTTAAGAAATTAGGAACTTGGCCCCAAATCCAGGTATTGTAACAAATTATAAGATATAAAGCAGAATTTTCCTCCACCCACCTCTTCTTACTCCATAGAGATGACCATTCTTAGCAATTTCTCGATTTAGTTCTGCTGATTGCTTCTAGAACCCTAAGGAGTATTACTATACATTTAGGTACCCATTCATCAGTTTCAGACTTTGTTGGTTACGCTGCACAGCTCGCTTCCCTCCTTTATTATTACCAGTTATTGTATCAGCTCAACTTGAAGCAGGCTGCTTGCCCATGCAATGTGTTAATAACAATAGCAAATACCTCCCTTGCTTAAGGAGTTGCAGGAGTTAAATGAGAGCACAGTGTGAGTGTGAAATGTCAGCCTTCATGCCGGTTCTGTGCCTGTTTGTCCTTAGCTCCGTCCTGCTGTGCCGGCCGGGCTGCCCGGCTGCACTTTCCAGCTCGGTTTGGCCAAAGGGAGGCACTGATTGGCGGATAGAAGCAAGCCAGAGAAACTAGGGCGTTTACCCTCCTCCCTCCCTGCATCCGTATTTCTGAGTTTTCCTTCTCTTTCCGTGTCTTCAGCTCCAAAGGTTATGCCCAGCACGGTTCTGGATTCTCCTGGGTGACCCAGACTCCCAGGGGCTGGTGGCTTTCAGAGATGGCTCATCTGTGAGCTGCCTCGGTATTCCTGGGTTGGCTGCGCAGTCTCCTGCATCTGCCAGGAAACCAAGTCCCTGGACGGAATGCCCTGAGTCCTTAAAACCAAGCAGCCGACCAGAAAGGCTTCGTGTCTCTGGTCGGATGCTGACTGATGAGGCATCAGGAGGAGCGGCCTCCCCTGGGCTGGTCTGTTTCTATCCGGGGGACGCTGAGCAGAGTAGCCTCCTGGCTTCTCAGCCCATCCTTCCCTCCTGCCGGGGACGAGCCACGACTAGCGTGATCGGTGACTGTGGCAGGAGGAGCAGACACCTGTCCTTTGTCCCTTTCGTTTGTCTTTGTTCCTGGGGCCGGTCTGCTCTCAGGCAGGAGGGGCCGGCCCTTGCTTGGAGGACTAGGCCAGCGTGGGGGTGTTAGCGTGAAGCCCGGTGTTACCATAGACCTAACTCAGGTCTTCCAGTTTAAGAGATGGTTTCTGTTAATAAAGCCGATACCTTACTCCTTGTTGGATGGACTCCTTCCTCTGTCACGTTGGTCCTATCATCAGGAGAAACAGGACTATCATTGCTTTAGCCTGTACAACGTGCCTGATTTTAGCTGTTATTTTCTTAGATCGATGAGGATGAGCATGAGCCTGGTGATGACCCAGCGGCCCTGGTACCCAGCTAATGGGGGATGCTGTGTGTGTTGGGGACTGTGGGGCACAGTAACACACAGGCTTCCCTTCAGCACGCACAGGTGCGAAGCAGCAGACATGGGGCCCCCCCACACCTGCCAAATGGCAGAGACAAGAGGAGCCCCGTGTCTGCGGGAAGGAACTCACGCCTTCCCCTGGAACATTGTTCAATGACTTCAGAAAGCAGATTCTCGGGAGACACCCATGACAAATGTCACCCTGACCAGGTGGTTTGCACATATGGGAAGGGACGAGGTTTCTGCAGGCTGGCTAGAAAATCGTTTCCCAGACTTAACCGCAATGAAGCTCCCTGCTTTCTGTCATTCTTTCCAGCCCCCTGCCCCACCCGAGCGTGCAGAGTTAGCAGGTGACTCCACAAGGGTCTGCCCTCTCTCTCTGTTTTATCCGGCCACGATTTTCTGAGAAATTCAGCAAATCTCTCATCTGTGGTGGCTCTTGTTCCTTTTCATTGCCCTGGTGGCAAATGTATTTTCCTTTGTTCTTTGCCTTCATTCCAAAGGCTTTAGGAGGAGGAATGGAAGCTGAAGGCATGTTCTTGTCCATAGTCTTAAACCCAAAGCCTTTATTTAGTGTTTCAGACCCCAGAGTCTCCTTTGACTTATGGGGACAACAATTCCGAATGTTACAATGGGTCACGAGGGTGCCTTCTGCAAACGTAGATCCCTGCAAAACTTTTGAGACAAATGGCCTCATGGTGCATTATTTCACTTCCAAGAAACACAGGGTACCGCTTCAGCTTCACCTGGGCAAGGTTCGACTTCCTGGGCTTCTTGGCATTGCTGGGTGGGGCTTTATTTGTTTCTGTCTGCGCAGATGTTACAGGTCTTGATGTTTGTGTATCTCAAAACTTTTATAATGACTCTTGTATTAGGAGGTCAAAAAATGAAAATTTTGCTTCTTACTATCTGTGTGATATAGTTAATGCTTTTGGTTACTTTGGTGACAAGAAAAGCAACATTTAAGAGGGTTTTCATCATGCAGTGAAATTAGGGTTGTTGACAGACCAAGGTCCTCTGAGTCTCTCTTCTGACCAGCTAAGGTGGGACTGCACTGCCTCTCCCAGGCTGCAGGGTCCTGGTGTCCGTGAAATGCCCTTCAGCTAATGTAATGTGATTTTATAATTTGTATGCTCATCCTGAGAAGGCACTTTGAGAGCCAGTGTACATTTTCCCAAGCTCTTTTAACTCTTGTCTTGGTGACCAGAATGTTTCAAGATAGTGGATACTGGACTGTTCTGATCTTGGAAAGACAACTGACACCCGAGCTGATGTGAAGTATGGGAAAGAAAGAAATCTTTGTGGTTTTAAGCCCCTGAGTTTTGGGGTCATTAATCTGCATAACTTAGCCTGTACTACATGTTGCATCAAACCCTTCCTCTCTGTTTCTACCCCACCCCTTCAACGCAAAAGTCCCTCCCCATTGTCACTGTTAAATTTCACTTCCTTATTGATGCCCCAGATTCAAGGCACAAGCTTGACAATTCATGTTGCTTTATAGGTTCTGTACCAGGTTTTGAATGTGGACATGATTAAAATTCTTATCATATCCAGTACTTTAAACAATGATGGCTTGATATCAGCAATTTTTGTGGACACTATTTTGCAATAGAAAAGGCATGCTTTTGAAATCAGGCAGACCAGAGTTTGACTCTCAGACATGTGTGCTTCTTTTTTTATTTATTTTTAAATTTTTGGTAGAGATGGGGTCTTGCTGTGTTGTCCAGGCTAGCCTTGAATTCCTAGCTTCAAGGGATCCTCCTGTATTGGCCTCCCCAAAGTGCTGGGATTCACAGATGTGAGCTTCAGTGCCCAGTCACATGTTTCTTTCTTTCTTCCTTTTTTTGAGACATATTCTCACTATTTTGCCCTCGGTAGAGTGCTGTGGCATCACAGCTCACAGCAACCTCAAATGCTTGGGTTTAAGGGACTCTCTTGCCTCAGCCTCCCAAGTAGCTGCCATATAGGCACCTGCCACAATGCCTGGCTATTTTTGTTGTTGTTGTTGTCATTGTTGTTTTTAGCAGGCCAGGGCCAGGTTCAAACCTTCCAGCCTTGGTGTAGGTAGTTGGTGCCCTAACCACTGAGCTACAGGTGCCGAGCCCAGCCATGTTTCTTAATGTCTGTATAATTTCATTTCATCATCTGAAAACATAAAGGTAAGGATGTCTAAACCTGTAAGAACTGTGCACTTTGCTTTGGAAAGCACAGCCTCTTCTCATCCTCACTGTGAACTAGCCTCTCCATCTATAATTGGTGTTATCTCTGATCGTCAGAGTGGGCAGGCACTAACCTCCAACAATGCATCAAAGAGGCTTGACTGAGGCGGTTCAGAAATCTCATCACTTTAAGCAAGCTAGAGGCAGGTCAAGTTCATAAAATGTCTGAGAGCAGGGACAATATTCTGAGATGCCCTGTGTATACTCAGAGGACTCCATAATCTGGTCATTTGCAGTCAGGGTGTGGGGACAGCTATTATTTTCTCCTAGTGGGTGCCTAATGAGGCAGGAGAGCAGCCTGTGCTGCTCACCAATGGAGGTCAAACGAGAAAATGTCCTGTTCCGCCCTGCCCCAGAAGTACAGGTGTCCGCCGGCCTTGCCATTCAAGCGCTGGCTGACAGCTGGCAGATTGTCTGAGAATAACTTGCTGTCACCTCCATCTGGTCTAGTGTGTCTATGCTAGGGCTCTGTCCACTTCTTGACGACTCTGGTCCTCCAGGGTTTGCATTGGGAAGCCTGCAGAATTTTCTAGAGCCCCAACTCCTGTGAGCCCCCAAATCTAATCTTTGTCTCGTGAAAGTACTGAAAGCTACGCTCTGCTCTTCAGAGAATTTTTGTCACCTCACTTAGCCCCCAACTATAGCCTGTGACCTTGGGGAAACACAGCGTGGGACTGAGGCTGCCCAGCCCTCCACTGGTTCCTTGTTCCCTGCCAGTAGCCCTTTGAAGGAAAGCCCCGATTTGCACCCTTCTGTCTGTGCTCGGAACTGGCGATTGCTTTGTTGAAAAATGAGCTGCAGAATCAGCTCTGCCCGGTGTTCCTGTTTCGCCTCGTTTCTCTCTGGTTCCTGGTGACCCAGGGCTCTGTGCTGCCTTTAAACACCTCAGCTCTGCATTTAACGTGTTTTCTTCTCTGTATTTTATCTCTGGCTTCTCTCGTTATTCTCAGTGGGAGTTTGGTTTGTCGCAAGTTGCTTCCTCCCATCAGAAAATTAATAGTTTTCTTTCTCCCATTTGCTTTTGACAAATGCTAACATTTTGCATGTCCAACCCTGCAAATTGTTTCCTTTCTTTCTTTTCTTTTCTTTTTTTTTTTCGTTCTTGCAAATTGCTTCTGTTACTTAGTGACGTCTTGGTAATCTTTGAAAAGATTGGAATCTGTGGATCCATCATCCTTCCGATCTAAACAATAGAATCTTCAGATTCCATTTCTAACCTTTTAAGTATTTTTGATAATCTTTGCATCCACACACATGCACACAACATATGTACATGGTAATCTATCTATTCATCTATCACTCTATATGATTCTTTCAGTCTGCAACATAGTATTGCACAGAACTAATGCTCTCTTTTTACAGTAGCAAAAGTAAGTATAGGCTGGGCACTCCAGGCTCAGTGGTTAGGGCTCCGGCCACATACACCAAGGCTGGCGGATTCAAGCCCGGCCCAGGCCTGCTAAACAACAATGACAACTGCAACCAGAAAACAGCCGGGCGTCGTGGTGGGTGCCTGTAGTCCCAGCTACTTGGGAGTCTGAGGCAAGAGAATTGCTTAAGCCCAAGAGTTGGAGGTTGCTGTGAGCTGTGACACCTCGGCACTCCACCAAAGGTGACATAGTGAGACTTTGTCTCAAAAAATAAATAAATGAATAAATAAATAAATAAATAAATAAACTAAGTATAATTTGAAGGAATTTGAGGGGAAGGAAATGATCAAATGATAGCCCTGTTTTCTTATTTCAACCATCTCTGTGCCGGTTGTCACTTATTTTCACAAGAGATATCCTTCTTGCCAGAAAGTATTTTTGTCAATACAAATGTATTGAGCCAATAGCAAAACTCAATGAACTTTCTTTGTCTTTCTTCATGTTGACCCCTTTTTTTCTTTGACAATACTTATGCAGAAGTCCTATACAGGGTTTTCATAAAGGAGAAATGAGATATTTGGTTTTAGGGTTTTCATAAAGGAGAAATGAGATATTTGGTTTTAACCCCAGTAGTTACTGGAAGAGATGACGCTGAGTAGAAGAAAAGTAGGGAATAGGAAAGCAGATAAAAGAGGACAAGAGTATTTTGGTTTAACGCACAGCCTGAGAACAGCTGTGTCTCTCTTTCCTTCTTAAGCAACTGATGAAATCATCTCACAAATGAATCCACCCCAAGCAGCGAAGAGAATGAACGCTAAGTTATAAATTTCTGGAAGGCAGAGAGGGAGGGAGGGCGTCTTGCTGTTGGATAAAACAAAGCAAAGAAATAGCAGTCAAGGACTTGTAGGCTGGTGAACAGAGGGAGCTGTTGGTTGGAACTGTGAAAGGCTCCGCTCTGCTGGGAGAGAAATGCAGGGGAGGTGCGAGGAGTGTGGGGTGAGGCTGCACTCCTTCAGCCAGTATGTTGCTGTGCAAATGGGTGGAAAAGCCAATTATCTTACTAAGTTTAATGACTTGCCTTGGGAAAACTAGGGCAGCTAAGGTCTGCGCAGCAACCTCAAACAAAATTCTTCCCCTTCTGGCATCTGGAACCCTCTCTGCTCAGGTGCACGGAGCTCTAAGCTGACGTCCTGTTCAGGCAGAGACCTCTGCAGGGAAAATAGACCTATGCAGAAGGCGACAGAAAAGAGCACACCTGTACTTGGAAAAATACACCTAGCTCCCAACTTGCAAATATGTACAGACAATCGAAAAAAAAAAAGCATGAAAGAGAAAGCCCAAAATAAAGAGAATTAAATGACTCAGGAAGAACAAGAAATTCAAGGAACACACAGCTCTTCAAAAAAATTATAATTACTACTATCTTCAGAAAAATAATAAAAGGTTATGAAATTTATAAAACATAAGAGACTAAGAAAAGCTCTTTTGGAAATTTAGCACACAATGGAATGAAAAGCGTAGAAGAATTAGAGTGTTCCAGGGGAAAAAAAGACAAAGGGGTCAATTTGGAGATCAAATATATGGGTAATAATTTTAGGAAAGTAAAACAGAGAAAATGGAGTAATTATCGAGAAGAGAAGAGGGAAAATTTTCCCAGAGCTGAGAGATTAAAAATCTTTGCATTAAATGAATGAATAAATTTTAGAACAGCAAGGACAAACAGGTTGTTTAAGCTGCTAGCCTGGGTAAGGTGAGAGAGATGTGAATTACAACTGTGTTAAATTTATTATTAGCAACAATGGCTACTAGAAGATGTCCAAAGACAAAATCACAACAAATTTAGCTAACGATCTAATTGGCTTTTATTTTCAATTCTAGAATTGGGTATTACCTTGGTTTATAAAACAGAATGAGTGCTCTGATGAGCTGAGGAAAAGAGGTTTACAGCCCCAGAATGGCCTGAATAAAGCAGAAAAGAGAACAAAAAGAGAAGTGGTATTTCAAAATTTCTTTCTTTACAGGATTAAAACACAGGGAACTTTCTTATTGAACTGACTCATATTAACTGGAATTCTTGGCTTTTGGAAAACTGGCCCATTTCAAAGTTCCATTTGATTATGTGGCTTTTAGCATAAGTGCCTCCTCTCTTGTTTGGTCCAGCCTGTAGGGGCCTGGCTCAGAAGACTAGTCCAGAAAAAAACAATGGCCTCCCATAAACTTTGCGTAAGGAAGACAATTTAAAAATAACATTAAAGTGTCTTGGAAACATTTTCTAGGACTTTGAATTTTATAGCAGACAACTTATGAAATGGGAGCATAAAATAACAATGACAAAGAATTAGATAATTTACCTTCATAGCTTTTTCTGAGTCACTTAAGTATATATATACTCTGGTAAAACAAAGCTGAAAAAGACAGAAACAGACACGAAATACTAAAAATTACCAATTGAATCCAGCAGCACATTTCAAAGAAATCCACAATGACAGATGCTTCAAGCCTAAAAGGAATGGTTTTAATCCCCAGAGGAAGTCACGGGGCTCCAAAGAGCATCACTTATGAAGCTTCATTGCAAGCAATAGATTGAGTGACCAGGGTTCTAAAAGATAAAACACATGTATCTTCTGTTAACGAGAAAAAAGAAAGGCAATAAGAAACTGTTGGAAAAAAATGGACATAAGCAAATTAAAATATGACATGATTTTAAGCCATCGATGGGCAGTGAGGAAATAGAAGCCTTTTGTCCTGGGCACTAGACATGTTTTTCTTTAAGTGACACAGGAATTATGACCTTGGCCTTGTGGTGAAAGATTGTGATACACTCCTTGTTCAGTGGTGAATGCTATTCTCATAATCATTACAATGGAAATCGTAGTCACAGGAATACACTGGAAGTGCTATTTATTGTTTTAAATATAATCAATCCTGTATTAGGCAGGGTTCTTCAGAGAAACAGAACCGATAGAATGTGTTTACACATATCATACTGAGAGATTTACTTTAAGACATTGTCTCACATGATTGCAAAGGTGGATAAGTCTGAAAACTGCAGGGCAGCTGGGCCACTAGAGACCCAGGGAGAGCTGAGGTTGCTGCTTGAGTCTGGAGGCAGAATTCCTCCTCTTAGGGGACCTCAGTCTTTCCTCCTCAACTGGTGGGATGAGGCCCATCCGTATTATGAAGAGTAATCTTCCCTGCTCAAAGTCTACTGATTTAAATGTTAATCTCATCTGAAAACACACCTCCTCGGTAACATCCAGACTGGCATTTGACTAAATATCTGAGCTCTGGGGCCCAGCAAAGTTGATCCGTAGCATTAGCCATCCCCAACCCGTAGCATAACCAGGAGGATTTAGACACAGTCAGAGATAAGAAATAATTGCGAACTTCAGTGTCATAAAAATTAAAATCCAACTGACTGAAACCAGAAGGTGGAAGAAGGGAGGAGAGGTGTGGGGTGTCATAACCTAACAGGTTAATGGGAAACTGTATAAAGTTGATGAACCAAAAAATAGAAACTTAATAAATTAATATAACAGCCTAAATTTAAAAAGAAGGATGAGAGAGGAGTATGTTAATGTAAGTCAAAAATCCTAATTCTCTTCATAGTGGACAGCATAGGTTTATAATAGTGATGTAAGTATCATTTAGATTTGGGGTTACAAATTGGCTGTCTGTAGGGTAGATCTTTCAGATAAATGAGATTTAATTTTTGTGGACAGTATTTTTTGAAAAATATTTGACATGGGACAGCGTATGTACTCTCTATTTACTGTTTTCTGTTCCACTGCCTTGTTCTAGCCCACTCCAAAATTTACATTTCCTGCGGGATCTCTGCAGGATTTACGCTGATTACCTTGATTGAGAGTTAAAATGATGATTATGTCTGAAGGCAAGAAATGGTCAGGAATGGTTGCCTGAAGATGTGTGAGGCAGGGGATATGGTTTCACATTATAAACTTTTCTATTCTTTTTTAAAGAACGATATGATTAAGTAGCAGTGACAAAAAATACGTGGAATAAGGACCTAGGGCTGCGGATCTCAACCTGTGGGTCGTGACCCCTTTGGGGGTTGAAGGACCTTTTTATAGGGGTCGCCTAAGACCATCCTGCATATCAGATATTTACATTACGATTCATAACAGTAGCAAAATTACAGTTATGAAGTAGCAATGAAAATAATGTTATGGTTGGGGGTGACCACAACATGAGGAACTGTGTTAAAGGGTCGTGGCATTAGGAAGGTTGAGAGCCACTGCCCTAGAGCACAGGGAAAGAACAGGATCATGCACCTTCGAGAAAACAGAGGTGAGGTCATGCAGGAAAAAGAGAGAAATGCAAGAAAGAGGAAAGAGATTGGAAGAATCCTCTAACCAGACCAGGGCTTTGCTATCCTTCGATTTCCCTTTCAGTTGTGTCGCTGTCCCTGGTACTTGGAGGCAGGGCCTTTAGAAGCTTGTCTGCCATTTGCTCTTTAAATCTGGCCAGAGCACTTGGGTGCTCTTTAGAGAGCCCTGTGTCTTCTCCAGGGAAACACAACTGGTTGTTGGGCCCAGCACGTGATGGCCTATTTTTAACTCAAGAGTGGGTGGCACGCGACTGGACGATTTCCCAAGGTTGCACGGCATAACCGTGTGAATTATTTTACTAGAGATTGAAACGTCTCCTTTTTTTGCAATAATGCAGTTGCTAATCAGCATTTGTGAAGAATGGACGATTAGTGGAAATAGCACGCATGGTACAAAGTAACTCTGCCTGTACCCTGAGGATAACTCTAATCAACCAATTTAAATGAACTTAACTAAGGGATAATGACAAGAAACTCTTAACGCTAAGCTATTCACTGATATTACCACTGGGGAAATTTTCTGAAAACTCGAACATGATGTAATAATGTCACTAATAGGACTGTGACAACACAGAATTAAGTGTGGTTAGGCAATATGAGGTGAAATATAAATATTAGATTGATAATATAGTCATTAAGACATCACTGATATAATAGTAAAATTTTAAAGTTATTTTAAAGTATTTCCAAATATTAAATGCTTGTAATTCTCTGGAACTTGCCTCATCTAATATTTTCACAATCAGGTTAACATTTTGAAAATTATTAATCTGCTTTTTTAACTTTTCTATATTATTAGTGCAAGACCTTTGTAATAATTTCCTTCATATATAAATCCACCTGGGACAGGTTGGTGAATGGGCAATTAGAAGAGTGATATTCACTTTCTGCTTTTAAATATAGAATCTACAGCAAGAATTAAGATTGAGGGACAACATTGGATACTTTTTCTTCCATTCTTGAGATACTTTGCTAAGACGAATATGTTCCAGCTCCACCCATGTAAACATGAAAGAGGTAAAGTCTCCATCTTTCTTTGAGGCTGCATAATATTCAATATGCAATTCTCAAGAATGGAAGAAAAAGTATCCAATATACTCAGCTATGAGCTACATACCCTACTATGAAACTAATTTATAGCTTTCATATGAAGTCTATAACCCAATTATAGCACAAGAATATTGTGAAAGGGGCAAGGGAGGGGAGGTGGGAGGATGGATGGAGGGAGGGTAATTGGTGGGACCACACCTACAGTACATCTTAGAAGGGTACAGGTGAGACTTACTCAATGCAGAATATAAATGTCTTAACACAATAACAAAGAAAATATCATGAAGGCTATGTTAACCAGCATAAATATAAAAATATTTCAGATTGTATTTGAAACCAGAACACTGTACCCCATGATTGCACTAATGTACACAGCTATGATTTAATTAAAATATATATATATACATATATGTACATACATTGACATAGAAAAAGTTCTAAGAAGATAAACACCAAGTTTTTAGAAGCAATTATCTATAGTGGTTAGATTGTAATAGAACTTCAGTTTTCTATGTTTTATGAATATTCACGGTTTTATTACTTTGACAATTTTTTTTTATCATTTAAAAAATGATAACATTTTAATATTTATTTAAAAAAATTTTTTTAATAAGCTCATAATCAAAGACTGGACTTTAAGTACTTAGGAATCTGAATAGACTTTCTGATTATTTTATGTGAAGGGAGTAAGCAAGTAAGTGAATTTTTAAGCAATATGCTATAACATTTTATACTGATGTAGATACTGTGTGGTAATTTACCAATGCAAATTAAAGCAGTGTTGCTTTAAATTGTTGACTGCTCTGCTAAATACAGGTAACTTTAAAGAAATAAAAAATTCTATACTTTTCCACATGAATACAGTATTTGAACTATTTAT
This sequence comes from Perodicticus potto, assembly GCA_963574655.1. Taxonomy (NCBI): domain Eukaryota; kingdom Metazoa; phylum Chordata; class Mammalia; order Primates; family Lorisidae; genus Perodicticus; species Perodicticus potto. The sequence continues at coordinate 23,414 of CAUYRH010033250.1, read as the reverse complement.
ATACATGTAAAGTAGGTCATATTTCATCCAAGTTGTCATCAATTCATCTAATTCTTGCATGATATATGATTTTTAATGATGCGCAAAAAAATTCTGGAAGTATTCTACCCTAAATCATCTAAGTATTAATAAGACCAAAAGTTATGATAACATACTAAAAGTAACTAAAACTTAGGGCAATATTTCCCTTTTTAAAAAACTTAAAATAGATGAGTTTAACTCAGAAAAACACGTATAAGCAACAATGGATATTTTTCCATGGCATCTTTTATAAATGGTACCACTATCAACCTCACCAAATTCCCAATATATTTTAAAATGAGCAATTTAGTTGCTAACTCCAAAATCAATTACTTTATTTACACAAAGGCTGAGGTGGTCTTAAGTATATGATATAAAGTTTGCCTCCTTTTTCTCTGTGCCCAAGTGACTTAACTATCTGACAGTCACCCTAAGTGACCTTGAAAGCCCAAGGTCAGAATCATTTCCAACATTGTCATCAGTGGGGAATATCCAAAGTGATCTTTTGATCCATTCTACTAAAGTGAATTCAAAAAATGATGCTGGAATTACTCCACTAGTTAGGGTCTGTTAATTCACTAAGAAATGTGTTTGACTTCCCATAAAACATAAACTGAGTTGATACTGCAGAGTTCTCATCTGATTGCCTTCCTATCAGGCTAAGAACCATTATATACTGGTATTTAAGAATAACAACCAAAGTGTATACATTCAGCTAAGGGAATGGTTCATTTTTGATACCTTATAAAGAAATAGTTTGATAGCATTTGACACGTACAACTTGCTAATGATAGGTGGTATATGCTTGTCCCTTTACTGAGACTACAGAATTGCTAAAAATTTGGTCTCCTTTGGAGAAGACACCTTATTTTGTTCTCCACTTTTAATTATCATGTAAGCAGTGTTCTGGAAAGGTTGGAAAGTAAGAAAAATCACCCATAATCTCATTAATTAAATATATTTCCCCACCTTCACTCTTCATGCATGTCAGTGATTCTTTTGTGTAGCTCAATCGTAGAATTTAAAATTTTTTATCTGGTTTTTCAATTCATTTTTCAAATGAAAAAAATTTTTTTCTCATTGAACAACTTTCTTCTTAAGAATGTTATAACCATTTTGAGAAGGAAAAGTAGGAAAATATTTTTAATTTTATCAGCTATTTATATAGTATTCTATTCTTTTTGTAGTATCTGGAAACTCAGCAATATTGTAGATCTTTTTTCCTGATTTTGCTCTAAGTAATTCTAAATCAAATCTGAAAGTCTGAGTTTACTCCATAGTGCAATATTCCTGCTGAAATGCTTATAGCTTTGAATACATGTTAGATACTTACAACATTCATTAAATCTCTGTGTTTGCCGTTTTTCATTTCTAATTTTGCTTTCTTGTGATTTTTTTTTATTTCTTGATGGTTCACTGTCTAGTGGCATCTTTTTAGGACTGCTTAACAATTTTGTAATTCTTAAAATGTCTCCTTTGATCATCTTTCATTTGAATTCCTTATCTTTAGTGTATCATTCCAATTATTGCTTCTTGAGTTAAAAATGGATTCATTTTTTTCTTTCTTCCTTAGAATGTGAATATTAAAAGCTCTATATTTTCCTAAGCTCCTGTAGTATGCAGGGATTTTTTTTTAATTCTTCTAATGCATAAATATGCTTTTGGTTTAAAAGTTTCTTAAGGATCAATTTTGACTTTCTAGTAGGATATGTTATGAATTTGTGAATTATTATAATTCATTTTATTGCATGGAATCAGACTGGAATATGTTATTTCTAATTGAACTGAAAAGTGAAATTTTCTTATCATTTAGTCAATTCTGTAAATTTCTAAGGAGGTTTTAGGAATGGTAATTTTTGGTAATCATAAATGTTTTAATCATATGAATTTATAGTATATGTAATGTTTTTCTGTATTTCATATATACATATACACACAAAATTATGTCTCATACATTTATTTGTATTATGTAATCCTTACTGCTTATAATTCAGATCTCTCACATCTTTCTGTTTACTTACTTTTTTTAATCTGTCATGGGATGATGGAAGTTAATTAAAGTCTGTATTGCTCTTGTCAGTTTCTTTTTTTCTTTCCTATAATTTATGCCTTATGGATTCTGGTGCAGTAGTACTTGGGTACACATACTTATACCCTCATTATGTCCTTTAATATTATGGGTTCCTTATTTATATCTCTGTTGAGAGTTTATCTTAAATCTAGTTTTGTGTAATAAAAATTTCAACAGCTTTTCTTGTGAGTATTGCTAGTATGTTTGGTTAACCTTTCTGTATCCCTTTGCTTTAATTAATAGATATATGGTAGTCAGCCTATAGATTTTTTTTACATAATTAAAATTTTTTAAAATTAGTTTTGTTTTCCTATATTTTGGCTTTTGTTCCCATTTTAAGTTTTGTTTGAAGAAATCACACCTATACATTTTTACACACAAAAGCATCCATCATCTAGAAAGATTGAAACTTCCAAGATAGTTTCATGTTTATTAATTTTTGAATCCTTTACAATTTTCAGAGCTGTGAATAAGGACTGGATTTAAAATATATTTGTTAACTGATTGAACTGAAATGTCAGAAAGTGTGACTCTCTACCAGTAGTGTTTGGAAAATGATCAACAATAAAGTGGTGATAAATTTGGAGCAGGAATTTTCATTGTCTCCCTACAGGGGTCCTCAAACTACGGCCTACAGGCCACATGAGGTGGTGTGAATTGTATTTGTTCCCGTTTTGTTTTTTACTTCAAAATAAGATATGTGCAGTGCGCATAGGAATTCGTTCATAGTTTTTTTTTTTTTTTTTTTAAACTATAGTCCGGCCCTCCAACAGTCTGAGGGACAGTGAATTGGCCCCGTTTAAAAAGTTTGAGGATGCCTGTGAGAAGCTCAAAACCTCAGTTGCTAAATCCTTCAACAATGTGCACCTGCTTTTTCTGTACTTGGCACAGACTAATCAGACACACTCCGGTCAATAAGAAATAAAGCACAGTCCCATCCTCTTCGGCCACCTGGCCATTACTACCAATCAATTCACAGGCCGTTCCAATTTGGAATGAGATTTTAACTGCCCCACTTGCATCTTCTAGATCAATGTGATGGCTAAAAACAGCAATAAAGTGTTTAAAATGCAAAGGAACATATAATGCAGAGGCCTAAAAAAGAACTACATCAAAACTGAGACTTTCTCTTTTCTTATTTCTTTCACTTTAACCTTTTGTTATTCCTGCATCCTTCCAAAGTCATTCTCCATTTACTTTATAAGTTAGTCTTCTGAAATACTCTTTCAGAGACTTTTTTTTAACAGTCTTTGAAAGAACGAAGTTGCAGTCACTGCATTTTTATTCCTAGGTGAGGCTCCAGAAGATAGATTTGATAGAAAGTTAGAAAGCTGCTACCAGGGTCTTTGGGCTTACCTGTCCAACCCATAGTAACAGCTCACCTTGAGACTCCTGGAGGAGATGGGGATGTGGTAGAGAAATGCGGGCAGGTTTGTTTTGTGAAAAAAAAAAAAGGATTCTATTTTTAGAAAACTGGTGTGTATACTAGAAGCTTATGTATTAATGTGACACATTATATTTCTGGATACAAATGGAAATAAGCAATCACGGCAGATAAAAATCAAATGCTAGAACAGGGAAACCTATACTAAACAAATGCTAATGAAAACACATGGTCCCTGGTAGTTTAAAAAAGTTCAAAAAAATCTCAGAAAAAGAGCCCATGACTTAGGAAAAGAGATTTCTCTCCCCCTTCCTCTTTCTTTAGTGCTAAGGAGAACTAACCTTGAAAGGTCCTGGGACAAGGCAACCCTGAGCACTGGTCACTGTCTTCACTAGTTTTCAAGACGACAGGGTTATTTTTTCACAATAGATCAAACCAATGGCATTGTTCTCTGAAAAAATTGTGTTAATCAAGCTTTGCATACTGTTGTACCAAGTAATTACAATAATAAGCTAAAAGTAAAGTAAAAGTTAAAGAAACGAAAAGGATAGCAGTGGGGGAAAATAAAAAGGTAGTAGGTAGCGGCTGAAAAAAACTGAAACACATAAATCTTGCATGCACTCACAGGTAGAAGTCAGAAAATGTCCTTTATTTCCAGAACCTTATTAGGGTTGTGAATTTTGCTCTAACAGCTTTGAAACAAGGATTGAAAAGAAATTGAGCAATATGGAGTTCTAGCATGATATACATATATATTTGACAGAAACCAAACAAATTCAAATCCAGGTAAATGAATATCTTTTCTTAGTTAAGTGTCAAAAAAAATAGCATTTGGTTTTCAATTCATTTATATACTTTGGGCTTGTCTGTATGCTTTACCATCCTTCCCAAGTTAAATTTACAAACTTTGCAAAATAATTGTCACGTCATTCTGCATAAATGATGGAGCCATGAGGACAGCCTGGGCACTCAGAAACCCTCCTACATGTGTTGAAACCTCTGGTCAAGTCTGATCAAGCTACAGCCTCATTTGTTAAAGTCTATACAAATGGACATTTTGATTCAAGGGGTAAGAGAAACCTGCCTCTATTGTTTTATTAACATTTAAATTAGAAGGGGGGGTGAGCAAATAAGCTAAATAAAAAGTGTGAACAGGCATCTGATAAAGATTCATGTCTTTGATAAATGAACTGGCAATTTAAAAATATCAGTTTAGAATGTTAGGCTCTTTGTGTCAAAAGGCTCAATTTCTTTCTCCTTTTCTTTGTTTGTATAAAACACACTGAGTCACGAATCTAATTCAAGTCAGTGGGGCTGTGCATGGATGTCCTGGTTTGGAGAATCACCACTTTTCTACTGCTGTGCTACAATCATAATAACTGCATACATTTTTACTTTTAATTCACAATGCTTTAACTTCCTCTGTGGTGCTAGATCTCATATGGAACAGAGTCCAAAGTCCAAAGTTGATAAATTTGGGGTGCATCAGGTCTGGCGAGAAACAGTTTTCTAGGGTGGCAGTGGGAGGCATATCACGTTGTGAATTATATCAGCATTAAATGAGGGGAGGGATTTAGAGTGAATGTCTCAAGCAGCATCCTGAAAGTTGTGACTGGCAGGAAAATACACTTAAGAAAATTGTAAGTTCAATTCAACAAATACCCAACAACATTTCACATTTTTTGTTTTTGACCCAAGCCCTTACATCCTGAGGGTGGAGGGAAAGGAGTGGAGAGAGAGAACGAAAAAAACATATCATCATTCTGCATGGCAAAAACTGCTTGTAGCACCTCCTATAAACATTTTTCCCAAATTAATAGGACCACTCACTTTTAGCCAGATACATAGCTCCTGAGAATAGAGATAACATTTTTTAACCTCCTATGCAGATAGGTAATTCCATGTGAGACAGTTCTTGCTAAAAAGATACATGCAGAAGGTGTGCAACAACTTAAAGGAATTTTCTTTTTTTCTAAGTCCGCCCTGCTGAAGTGGGTGGGTGGGGCGCGGCCCCTTCCCTGGAGATACTGCAATACCAGGTGGACGGATGGAATGGAGGGAGCAAGTTCCTATTCCATCTCCCTGCCCTAAAAATCCATTTACTAAATTGTTCTCAGATAAAGGATGTGTTAGGTATTAAACTGATGAGAACAGATATTACACTTGATATTAGCCAAAAGGCCAAGGAGCAATTCTTGCTTGTTTATATTTACAGTGCTATGTGGAGTGCTAAGGGCATGGACCACCCTTAGCTTTTACCTCTGACCGTGAGTATGAAGGTCCTACCTATGAACAGTGAATGGCAAGGTGGAAGGAACGGGTCCCAGGCAACTGCATGAGGTGGAACCTCCATATCCCCCCTACAGACTCTGATGGACTTCCACAGGAGTAAGAAGCTCCTCTTGCATGTAAGCCACTGCTACCCTGGGCCTTTGTTCTTTCAGCTGAACTGACCTAATGGTTAGCCTCTCAGGGAAGGCTTATTTTGAAGAATTCTATGTGCATTTACATGTGCAAGAAGGTGTTCATAAAACCTGGTAAACAGTAAGAGTCTTATTCAGCTCCAAGTTTTTGTCACTGAATCTGTAACTATCTGAAATACTACCCAGTCCATATTTAAAGTGTAAAGTGCTTTCTATATTCATCTTTTTTGAATTTAGCATAATCCTATTCTGTTAAAATTATTTTCATTTTGCCCTACATATTTGCAGTTGGATTTTTCATGATGGTTTTGACTTCTTCCTCTATTTTGGCATTTTATTTTATTTTTTTGTTTGTTTTTTGGCATTTTATTTTAGATGACCTCTTTGTGGAACAAAGTAGGCCAAGGCTAGGGGAGAAGGTGACTCACAAATCAGGTAATATAGGGTTCTTCAAGGTCACATAATTCAACTATGATGGCCATGTGTCCAGAACCCAAGTCCCCTGACTCCGGGCCCATCTCTGCTCATGTACCAGGCTGTCGCTCCTGCTATTTCCTTCCATTTCTGGTCTCTGGTCCAGGATTGCCACTTAGAAACTAGCACAGAGCAGTGAACATGTAGTAGGTCCCCTGTAAGCTCAGGTAATCAGCGCGCTGGCATTCTAAATTCTACTTAATTTTTCATCGTGTTTGTGTTTGTCTTCTTGACAAATTTAGTTCTACTGTAATCACCAACGTAGGACAAAAGTGCTAAAAGATAGGCCTAAATAGATGAGAGTTAAGGTATTTTGATTCAGAGAAGAAACAGAAAGTCTCAGATACTGTTTAGGAAACTTCTGCTGTACAGACTGCATGGCAGAAGCTGTATTTATTTTCTATTTATTCCTTTTTTTCTCCAACCCGATACATTGAGTGTTTATGTCTTTTCCTCAGGGAGTCAAATATACTTGATGAACATGACCCAAATATATCTGCCCCACCAAATACAGACATATAACTTTAAGAGAAATGCCAAGGAACTATGTGACCGGAAGAGCATCAGATAATTTAATCAGGTGCAAAACTTTAGGAAATGCAGTTCTACTAAATAGTTTTCTTAAACGCAGGCCAGTAAAGGAGTAGCGCTGTATCTGCCCCCAGGCTGCCCAGCCTTTGAATTTGGCTACTTCTACTTGAGAAATCAGCAGTATGCGACTAGATTCTCTAAATCCCTTTGCGGAGATCGTAGACTCCTCTGCTTGCCCTCTTGTTTAAACTAACTTTGACCTGACACAGAAAGTAAAAAAAGAAAACCAAAAACAGCAATAACCTGGGGCGAGAAAAGATGAGAAAAGATGGTCCCAGTCTTCCCCAAACATGCCATACCTCCCGCTCAAGCTCATCCAAGCACCCTAAGAAAACGAAGAAGAGCCTACATTTGAGACTGACCGTCATCTGCTGGTTAGAGGATACATTTCTGGTTCGGCTGAAGGCAGAATAAAATGCACACACACAGCTATCTGCAGTCATTCATCAGGAACAATTACCATCTGCATCACTTATCTCATCACAGCCTGCACTAACTACCACCCAGCTTAACACAGAAACACTGAGGGTGAATAGAACGCAACCACCCACAAATTCTCTATCACTATGAAATACATACAAATGTCCCTGTTCATGCTTCATTTAAAATAATATGTGTCCTCTCTATTCATAGTCATATTGAGGAGCAAGGGAGGGTCGCGTGCCGCACTGCAGGGACAAAACACGGATACCACATACCTCAGTTCTTCAGGCAGCAAAGGCAAGATCCTATGGGCTGCTATGTGATTACACGCACGTTCTCTTTTTATTTATGTGACCCAGTATTCACAGCCCTAGACTTCCATTCACTGTCCTCTCTGCTCTTGCACATGTGTCTCCCCAGTCACCTTCCTAGCCTTGATTTTTAGTTGTGTGTCTGTTTTTTCCGACCAGCGGTTTCACTAACTCCTCCCCTTTCTGGTTCCATGCTCAGATCTGTGCTGAAACCTCTGTGCTCCTCAGAGCTGTTACATGCAAAGCAGCACGGGGACTGCCCTCAGCAGGCTGCGTGACAGGCCCATCTTCAGCCTGAACGATGTGAAAATGTTTCAGGACAGTGTAAGTAGGAGAGGTGGCTGCGCAGTTGTCAGCACACTCAATCCAGCTTCCACGTGTAGATCTGTGAGCAACCTCCTGCCAGGAATATTCATTTTCCTGCTCTCTTAGCTCCCCCTTTTTCTTTCCTTTTTTTTTTTTAACCCATTTAACTTACTCAATTTTTGCAGCCCAGCTCAACTTAAACCTGCATGGTGAGGCCTTCCTAGGGCATAGCATGATTTCTCCTATATATACATATATACACTTCTTATTGCATGTTTTCTGGAATAGTATTTTATTATATACAATCTTCATATATTGAAAATTTTGTCTCTTCCAAATGACGATGGTGCTCTTCATATCAAACACTATACATACACTCTGTGCTTTATAAAGATGAATAACATTTAAACTGATGTTTCTTAGAACTTAGACTTTCAGAAATTACTTATTGGGGAGAGAAAGATGATCTCTCATGCCTTCAATGTTTAGCAACTGGATGTTTTTAGGTTGTTGGGCAACTAAATAATAAAAAGATAACATTAACAGCAATTAAGATAGAGCTCAAATGTCCCTGTGTAAGATGCAACTTGAATGGGTTTTATTATTGTACATTTTAAAGTTAGTTTTTATAAACACTATATTTATAAACATTAAAATGCTTGATCATAGATATATTATGAAACTAGAAGCCATTTTACAGTAATAAAAATGGGTTAATACATTTGTCAGCATTTATGCTTGATTATCTAAAGGACCCATAGGATCCACAGTACATCAATTCTATCAATGTATCTATATAGACATCATTTTTTAGCAGTAACATACACAATGAAGTATGCAGAGAAAACTTGAAAAAAATACTCTTTGTTCGCATATTTTGAGATTTTAATATTACAGTTATTTATTCACAAGAATTTCATAAGACATTAGTCAGTATGCCGTAGGATATTTTGGAAAAGTAATGAAGGCTTAATAATGTGAAATTTTAAGGCTTAATAATGTGATTTTTTTTCTGGGCTTCTTTTCTAAGGAATAAATGAGGTGAGACTTTCTTTTCAGTCTTGGGCTTTAGCTCTTCCTATCCTAGCCTCATTTATCACTTCTCCCCATTTGTGTAGCTGCTTCTTCATGATTCTGTGCTAGCAGCTTTCTGAGACTCCAAGCCCTCTGGAGGCAGAGCCAGGATTTGATATCTTTGTGCAAAGTATCGTAGCAGAGTAGCCATCACGAAGTATGTGCACATGACGGAAGGGACAAGGGCTTACTGGGTAGACGAGAGGAAGGGGGAAAGGAATGAGAAACGATGTGAATGACGACCTGGTTAGCACCTGCCATCTGCTAAAGGCTGTGCCACTGCACCACTCAGCACTTGTCAGGCGTCGCTCGTTAACCCACACAGCTACCTTTACACAAAATCTATATGCAATGTTTACTCCTAGGCATTCTCTGCATATCCTAAGGCAAACTCATAAACAGATAAGCACATTAAATAAACATATGGCGCTATGATTCTGGATAGGAGCTATAGGGTTAGGAGAGCAAGGGAGAAAAGATCTCCCTTTCTAAGACCTGAAGGTTGTTTGCTGATGCTGAAACAAAAAAGCACAAGGTACAAAACAGTGAGAAATGAGTATTATAATAAGAAACAGATCCTGTTCTAAAGGACATGATATTCTGGTTAATGAGCCTAGATGTCATCCTGAGTGCAGTTAATGGGCATCCATCGGATATTTAAGTGGGAGAGTAACAGGATGTTTAGATTACTCCGGTGTCGCTTCCTTGTGAAAACCTTTAGATGACTCCCTAACGCTCTTTGATAAAATACACACTTCCTGCCATGGCCTGCCTCCCTCTTGATCATGTCCACACCCACTTCGATCATCACCTCTCGTCCCAGACCTCCTTTCTGGTCTTCAAAATGCCAAGGGCTTTCTCTCTGGACTTTGCAGTTGTTTCCCCTCTGCCCATATTCTTTCCCTCAACTCTTCTCATGGTGGGTTCTTCCTCAACTTTCTCCATCTGTGGATCTCACCTCCTCAGAGGGAACATCTGTGGAAATCTTATTATGTGACCTTTCTCAGTCACTCCATACATTTTTAATTTGTTAGTGTCCTCCACTGTACTTACCAAGCTATACTCTCGTTTGTTAAACTTATTCAGTCACATAACAAATATTCGAGGACCTACTTTTGTGCCAGGTATTTTCTAGGTACTTGGCATAAATCGGTAAATAAAATCAATAAAAATATTTCCTCTGGGTTATTATGTTCTGGGAGGTGGAGACAGATATAAGCAGTAGAGATAAGTAAATAATGAAACCAATATTCAATCTATTCCTATCTATTCAAGGTTAACCAGAAAGTCAAATACTACATCTTACAAAGATTATCAAATGAACTTTGTTTTTTTTTGAGACAGAGCCTCAAGTTGTCACTCTGGATACAGTGACATGGCATCAAAGCTCACAGCAACCTCCAATTCCTGGGCTCAAGCGAGTCTCTTGCCTCCGCCTCCTGAGTAGCTGGGCCTACAGGCGCCCACCACAATGCCTGGCCATTATTTGGTTGCAGCCATCGTTGTTTGGCGGGCCCGGACTGGATTCGAACCCGCCAGCTCAGGTGTATGTGGCTGGCGCTTTAGCCCATTAAGCCACAGGCGCTGAGCCTATCAAATGAACTCTTGAAAAACTGGTCTATCTCATTAATTTTTTTGAGATAGAATCTCACTCTATTGCCCAAGCTAGAGGGCTATGGCATCAGGCTAACTCACAGCAACCTCAAACTCCTGGGCTTAAGCGATCCTCCTCTCTCAGCTTCCAGGGACTACAGATGCCTGCCATAATTCCCAGATAATTTTTCTATTTTTAGAAAAGTCCCTATGTCTCATTTTTGTTCAGGCAGGTTTTGAACTTTGGAGTTCAAGCAATCCTCTTGCCTCAGCCTCCTAGAGTGCTAAGATTGCAGGTGTGAGCCACTGTACCCGACCTGTCTCATTAATTTACTAGAAAATAAAATGAAATAACACTCCATTGCCTTAGGATTATAAGAAATAGAGATTTAAGTTTAGCAACAGAATTTTTCAAGTGTACAATCATTTTTTAATAGTGCAAAGCCTTACTGTATGTACACACTAATTCTAAGCCTATACACATCTTCATGTCCTGTGGCTACGTTATTTGAGGTGCACGAGAGAAATGCAAGCTACATTATTCATTATATTCTGTAGGTGGCGCTATGAGCCCAGCAATGATCCCTGGCTAATAAATCTTGCTATCAAAGGTCCAGCTCAGACAAGTATCATATTGAACTCAATGAAAAAACCACATTCATTCTAAAAAATCACTTTGCAATGGCAACCTTCTTAGACAAAAGCAGGACATAGTTCTAATTTGTAATTTAAGTAAAACTTTCCTTACAGTGCATTAGAAGCCACAAAGGTTGAACTGTTGAAATACTTCTGTATACCCTGTGGTATCTATTATAGTTGGTTGACAGGTATAGTACAATGTCTGTTCCTGGTGTGAAAAATGTTTCTTTGATAAACTTGTATACATAATAAATCATTTCTGTGGGCTCTGGGTTTGATTCAACCAAAAGAATACCCTTTAATGCATTTGGATTTTACTTCCTAATGCAAGAGGTTAAGTGTTACTCTGCAGGGAGGCAGATTTAATGTCTGCTAAAGGTAAAGGATGAAGGGATCATGAAAGAGGTATTGTACAGCAGTCAGACCATAATGTCAAAGAGGAAAAACTCGTCATCTTGAGCCGGAACAAGGAACTGCTGTAAGTCAGCTAAAGTATTTCAGAAAGAGAAAGGTCAAGGCTTCTAGTCCCGACACCCAGACTTTTATTTCACATTGATTGACTGATTGATTAACCTTTTTGCAGGGGTCACTAATGGCTAATGTAATGGAAGGATGAAGAAAGTAACTCAGAGTAGGCCACAGTAGAATCAGACTACTATCTTTCCCCATACACTTGAGTTATACTTTTGTTTTCTTCTGGCAAAAAATCTAGCCCAGAAAAGAAGTGACAGTTGATCAGACGTTCCACAACACGTTCATCAGACTGGACTTCCTTTACAGGTGAATCCTAAAACATACAGTTCGAATGGCAAGCCCAGCAGTTAATCATTGGGGCCACTCAAGTGTCAAGATGAAGTTTCTCAAGTTCTTTCTTCGAATGCTAGAAAGACACCATTCCCCAGCAGGGTCTTTGCTCTTCTGGCTATTTCTGCTCTGAACTGAATCCGTACTGGCCTGGCTGTACTGGCTGAGCTCTTGTAGCTGATGAACTCCTGGTCGCCAGGCCATGAAGATGGTTAATCTCTCTTGCCCTCTGTCTGAGCCTGTTACTTTGAGAAACTGACAGGGGAAACTCTTCCCTTCCGTAGCACTTGTTGTTGCTTCACGCAGCCACTCATCCTTCCCGTCCATATGGGCAGCTGAACCTTAGTCACAGAAACCGAGAAGGTGGCATAATACAGAGACAGATGATTCAGATCCAGAGCAGTGAACATGCGAGAAGGAAGACAAAGCAGAAAAAGAAAGGATGTAATACATCAACCCTGCTCCACCATGCTTCAAGCTGACCACAGGGATTTTATTTTTCAATTATCTAGAAATTGAGGTATAGAAAGAATCTGGTAAGGACATGGGGCTCTCACAACCCTGGCTGGCAACGAACAAATGGTCAAAGTGAAGCTGTGTCTGAGAGGCTCGCCTTAAGGAAGACTGAAGATTTAGTATAATGTTAGCAGTCCTTTGATATAATAATTTCAATAACTCTAATATCGCCTATGACATATTTTAATTGGAAAAAAATCAAAATACAACTGCTATCTGATTCTCTGATTCAACATGACTTGTTCTGTGCCTTCTAAAGGGGGGAGCTATCTGAGAGAGAGAATTCTGCTTTCTGCCTTCCAGCTAAAAGGAATCCAGTCGGCCACTGCAAGAAACAAACTTAGATTCAAGGACTTAAGTTATTGTTTTCCTCCATTCATGTCTTACGTAGGCAAGTATTTTTCTTAATGTTTCCAAGGATTCTGCTAATTCATGCTGTAATATAATTCTCAGAAAAAAGAAAACTTATCTTCCAGAAATAAAGTTATATATAAAATAATTACATTACAATTGGAATATAGATGTGGGAAGGGAAAAAAATTAAGGAGTAAACCACAATATAAATTCTAATTTGTAATTTGAAAAAAGAACATCCTTAATATGACAGCACAGCAAATTTATTAGAACTAAATAATCATGATTTAAAATAACTACAAGGCACCAAAATTGGAGTGAGGGAGGAGGAAGTTATGGATCTGTGGGGGAGAGGGATGTTACAGCACTAAATTCCTATTTGTTTACGGAAATGAAAATCGTTTGATGGCATATAATCTACTTTAAGTTGTTTCCAAGAAAATGACTGAATACATTTAATTACTCTAGATAGAAACATAATTGCATACACATGCAACCACAGTACAGTGTTAATCTACTTGCCCACTTCATGGCAAATACTAATTCAGTGAAGGGCATGTAAATCTTATTATGTTTATTTGTTTATATTTGCTAGAAGTGTAAGTCTCTTCCTGGACATTAATCATTTTGCTGTGTCACAGTCATAAGGACGAGGTTACCCATGACACTCCAGCTAGAAAGCAGCAATAAGCAGGTGTTGCCTTTTAACAGGATCTGTCCTTTTCAGTCCTATGTCCTCTGGTTTAAAATAGTGCCTTTCTAAACTTTTGAGATTTTATTGCTTTTCATATTACAAGGCTGAAGGCCAGGTGTCATAAAACATATGTACAATGAAGAGGATCACCTAGACTGTTTTTCAAGAATCCATTTGATAAATCTTAGGGAATTACTGGTTCTATGGAATGATAAGGAGACATTACAGGATCAATATTACTAAGTGGTTCCATTACAGGAGAACAGAAGGATTTCATTATAGTGGCCCATTCCACTCTACCAGCGATGCCCATGCCAGTATACACTGTTTGGGGTGTATTTGAACATAGCAGAAAAGAAGCTTAGACCAACATGGGGAGCTATAAAAAAAAAAAGCAGTCTCTCTTAAAAAAAAAAAAAGTAGCTTGGGCATTGTGGCGGGCACCTGTAGTCCCAGCTACTTGGGAGGCTGAGGCAAGAGAATCGCTTGAGCCCAGGAGTTCAGGGTTGCTGTCAGCTATGACACCACGGGCACTCTATGGAGGGTGACAAAGTGAGTGTCTCCAAAAAAAAAAAAAAAAAATGTAGGCCACGCCTAAGATCAATTAAACTGACCCTGCACATTTGGCATCAAAGCACTAGTACCTTTTATAGACTCCCTGGTGATTACTGGGCTCACCCAGGACTCAAGATCTAATACATTTACTTTAGAAGGTAGCAAAAGAAGGTAAGAAGACAAAACACCTGGCCTGTGGGCCAATTTACTAGAAAGTCATCAGGCAATGAAATCTTCAAAAAATTCTCTTCAAGTCTGCCAGAAAAAACAAAATCTTCCCATAGCAGCACTGTGAATTTTGCGATTGTGGTGAAGGTTTATCTTCACTCTAGACAGGAAGGAGTGTGCTGAGTATCAAATGCATGGCCCTTGGAATCAGACAGCCAGAAAATAATTCCCACTCTATTGTTTACAAGTTTTGTGACCCTGGGGAATGAAGCTGATATTTCTACACTTCAGTTTCCCCACCTGTAAAATAGTTCTTGACACTGTTAAATTACAGGAGACAATTCACAAACAAGGCTCAAAAGAGTTACCGACACATAAGAAAATGATCAGTATTCACTTAGTATTTATCAGCTATTATTTCCTGCCGGAAACAATAAGAAGCCACAAATAAACTTACCAATATATTTACAGTGTTATGAATTACTTCAGTGGTTTGAAAAACTGTCTATGACAAGTCACCATATATGATAGCATATGCATTATATTTCAAATAAAATGGTAGTTTATCTACCTTTATGCTTTAAGGTTCCAGGTAAAATTTGTTGAGTGAAGGGTTCTGCAACTTATGAAAACATTTCAGATCCTTTGTGCTATCAAAATTTAACCCTATTGCATAGATTTTAGAAATACCCTGGGGTGATGGAATTCTCTTTATGAGGCATCTCTGATTATGTTAATTAGCTAGATTCTGCTATAAATAGATAAAGCCACATGGTCAAGATTTTGGCTTTCATGTGATTTATAAAGCACTTTTGTTTGGTACTGTACTTAGGAAACTTTACTGACAATGACGATGATGCTGTTAAGACTTTCTTAGTCACAGATTCAACTTAATTAAAACCACTGAGAACATAATAGTTCATGACTGGCACAATGCTAATCATGGCCTTGAATCTTCAGAAATTTCACAAGGTTTTAATACTCAGGGAAAAAGTCTGATATTCAGTTCTGATAGAAGTATCCTCTTTCAGCTGTCCATCATGATTTTCAATGAAGATGGAAGTATAATTTATTATTGTTATTACACTGGCTGGTGATTGGAAACACATTACCAATGTACAAATTAGAGCTTCTAATTCTAAAGTAATTATCAGCCAATTTCAGAGTTGTTAACAGGATTAAAATTATGAATATATTAGCTGATTTGCCTTCACAAATCAAATTTTGATTAGATAATACTACATGCTAATATGTATACCATTCAAATTTCTTAAAAGCCTTTTTAGTATAAAAATTTTGATAAAATTTTCCAATAATACATGCAGAGCTATGGGGAGGGTATACATGATTGATAGATTTTCCTTATAAGCCTTACTAAAGATCCTGATTTGGTTGGTCTCCAACTGTTTTGGCTCAGAATTAGGAATTCTAGTTTTGATGACAGCTCATATGCACTGATTAGAAAAACATCTCACAGAGCTATTAAAAAGCAAGTTAATCACTAGGAATATAACTGTGGATGGAACAATATTTCGTACTGAAAGTTCTTAAAGATTCTGCTTTTGAGTTTCTTACAGGATAGGTGCTCTTAAAGAAGCATCAACGAGAGGTTAGGATCTACTAAGTACATATTGAAATCTGTTCATTTCCAATAGATAAGTTGGTCCTATTTGAATTCTACCTGTGAGCATACTCCCATCAGCAGAATGAAAGTAGTAGTTGGTGAGTATATAATCATAATGATTTTCTAATATCTAAAGAACATCATTTGCAGTGCACTTCATTTTAAACAAAAGACTGAGGGTCATCGGTTTTGGACAGAACAACAGGACAGAATAACAGAAATAAAGGTTTGTCATATATCACCAGGAGAAGACACACTTCCAATTTTGTTTATGGAAGGTGAATTTAGAATTTTAAAGGTGAATGGTACATGCAGAAAAGGATGGTAACATATTTCATGTAGCTACCATTTTTCCAAAATGTGCTTAATAGATCTATCTATAAAGATGGATAAGAAACACTTCTTTTGAGTGTTTATTCAGGTAATTAAGATAGGGTTTTAGTTTCCTATGTGGTCTGATTTTTAAAAAAATTCAATATCCTGTATCTTTCTCTAGTAACATTTGCACATGATTCCTGTCATCTTTGTTAAACACGAAGGTGACCACGTTCCTCTTCTGTTTGGAACCTCTCCCCATTGCCTACAGAGTAAATCCCGACTTTCTATTGTAGGACCTTGTGTTCATGATCTGCTAACACCTATATTTCCAGCACCATTTCTTATCTTTTCACCACTTCTAATGAATACTCCAGCTGTGTAAATACTTCTCACCTATCATGTAGTATTCTTGCAAATGCTGCACTGTATTTCTAGAATATGCCCAAATTTCTTTAGAAAGTTGCTCCAAAAGATTTCTCTTTAAAGATTACTTGTAATTGTGACATATCATTGCATACCAAAAGAAAAAAAAACTGGAAGATAATAAGACTTTGGTATCAAAGGAAATATTTATTCTAAGTTGGAATTAACACATCATCTAAACCCTGTATGAACAAGTATGTAGTATTCCAAGCTTAAAAAACATATCTGATTTAATCCTATTCATAGCCCGAGGGCAAAATAGAAATTACTATAACAAACTCACAACAATACATGGGCATGATAACAGACTTAAAATAGATTTAATATTTGTCCATGTTCAGAAAATCAAGTTGATGTAGTTCATATCCCTTCTCTCCTTATTTTATGGTTCTCAGCAAGTCTTCTGATTATTTTTGTTCTCAGGCTGCCAAATCCTTTTCCGAGCTCCATCTATTCCAGAGTTCAGGTCTCTTTAGTTCCAGCCCCTGCTCTGTTGCCAAGCTCCCCTTCTCTGCCTTGGCACCAAAAATGGAATGCTGCCATAGACAGAAGCCACCCTAATAATCATTGTTTGCGAGGCAAAGAGGAGTCACCATAAATCCCTTTCCATTAAAAAAATCAAACAGAACAAAGCTTTGAACCTTAAGTCTCTTTTGCTGATAGTTTGCTTCTGCTTTTTCTATCTCTGCTTCTTCCCCTGGGTCCTTTTTTCTTTATTTATTCAATTAGGTAACCATAAAATTTGTTTTGAAGTATGCAAAGACATAAAATACCAGGATTTTGGTGTCTGTGATTCCCATAATGAAAATTAAAAGATCTGATGAAAGCTGAAATAGTTGAGTAATAATTTTGATAGATAATCTAAATACACCCTATAGTCTACAATTGAGTATACTGATTCTTAGAACTTAAAATTTCTGGGCCACACAGTATCAAAGAGGTTGGATAATTCATACTGAGCACGCATTTTAGGCATGCTAAAGGTTAGCAAGTTTAAAAGGTTAGTGAGTTTCTAACTTTTAAGAAGTTTCTGCAAAATTATGTCACCCTCTCCAAAGCCCTTTTCCAACAATGTAATCAGAAGCACTTTTCATTCCTCAGGGAACCATTTGTTCTCTGATAAACTTGCTATCCACTTTTCCAAATCATTGAGGCCAATGAGTAGTTTGACAAGCATTTCCTGTTAATAATCTAAGTAACTTAGAAAAAAATTTACAATGGCGAAAGATTTTGGGATTTGTTCTACTCAAAGGTATAAAGCACAACGTGAGGCATTATTAATACTTCTGAACACACACAACAAAAGAAATCATTCAGCACCATTTCAGCATATTTACCACTCAGGAGATTCATGCATATTTAAATGAATTAATTTATTTTCTGCAATTTGCTTTTTAAGTGCCTAAGTGGCCATTTGTTGTTGCTTATTTCAGGATTCTGTACCCTTGTTCTCTGAGTCACCAACTTATAGCTTGAGTGCTCCAGGTGTATTTATGCTCCCAAAGTATTTTAAATTACCCATTAGGAAATCCAATTTCCTATTTATAAGACTCAAGTGATTTTCCACTGTTAACTTTTTCTTAATTAAGGATATAGGCCTGGATTCACAGCTGAATTTTTGGTACATTTATTTATTGGCTATCTGACAGCTAATATTATAGAATGTCACCAACATCATAATCTCAGTAACTTAAGCTGGGCCACTCTTTGATTCTATAGGGGTTGACATTTGTGTATCCATAAAAGTCATCAGCATAACAGTACCCACTACTTACAACACTCTCCATCAAGCATTGTACATATACTATCTCACTTGATTCTTCAACACTCCTATGACATAGTTGTTATTGTCTCTATCATTACTTCAACTTTAGAGACAAGAAAATGCAGGCTTGGAGAAATCAAATACCTAAGTAAGGAATGGAACTGATATTTAAACCCACCTCCCTCTTCCTTCCAAACTTCACACCAATCCATTCATGTCTCAAGCATGCCATTGTGTTTTCACAGGAACAAAAATAATTAAGACTCAATTTCTGCTTTTAAAGAATTTATGATCTAGTAAAGGAAAGAGAGCTAATAAAATTACTACACAAAGCATTACAATTCAAGGTTACAAATGTCTTAAAGAGTCACTCAAGAAATACTCTGAAGATACAGAGAAATGAAAGATCACATCTGGTTGGGGACATAAAAGGAATCTTCCAGAAGCATCTATTGCTTTGAGAAAGCTACAAAACAAGGTGGGATTTGGAAAACTGTAGTTTTGGCTTTCAGGACGTATGAGAAAGGCCTGTTCTAGAGCTCTGGTTGTGAACTATGGATGCCTCTGCAAATAGTGAATCTAAGAATAGATTTGGTTTTATTAGGGATTGAAGTTCAAAGCTTCTTGTTATATGCTGGTAAGCGCCACAGATGTTACAAATTCCTAAACTTATATCTAGACACAGCAGAATTGGATCACCCTGATGCACTTTTGAGGGATCTTTCAAAGGACATCTTGGTCATACTGTTAAAATGAAGGAAGAGCTCCCTTGACAAGAACATTTTTACTCATCTCATGTCCTGTATCTGATTCAACCCCAGGTGCTGCCTCTTCTATGTCCTCCATGACTTTAGTCTGACTTAGACTTCCAGCCACGCCACTATGACCATCTCCATCTCAACCACCTGCTTCGGGAAAGTATACGTTATTCCTAATTTTTCCTGGAGAAACTACACTCTTGCTGACCGCATTAGAATAAGAGGTTTATGAAACCAAGCCTTAGGCTAACACGTCTTTCCTGATAATCTGATTTTAGTGTTTGCCATCTGACCAATCTCATTAGGGATTTTCCGACTTATATTTTCGGGCAGCGGTTCTCAACCTGTGGGTCCCACAGGAACTGCATTAAAGCGCTGTGGCATTAGGAAGGTTGAGAACCACTGTCTTAGGGCTAGTTCCCTAGAGTTTATGTTATCACTTTTGTATGAAACTTCTTTGGGGCATTCCTTCATTCAGCAAGAATTTTCTCAGTCTTACTCTGTTCAGGAACCCCGCTGAGTGTCATGATGCATGTGTAACACCACATAAGACACGCAGTTCTGTTCTCATTAAGTTTAACTTTTAGTGAGAGGAAGATAGAAACACAATACTTTCTTAAGATGATTTCAAACAGTGATGATTATAATGAAGGAAAGGAAACAGGGGTGATGTGCTAGAGATGCTTTGTAGGGAGGGAGGGCACTGTGCTATTATAGATTTGATTATTGGCAACAGTCTTCCTGAAGAAGTAACATCTAAGCTGAGACTCAAATAATACATAGTTAGAGACCCAAGAGAAAATGTGAAAAATGGTATCCTAGGCACAAGGAAAGGCCCAAGTAGGAACGAAACAGTCAGTGACTTTAGAGTTAAAGAAGGGAGATGGTCCAGGGATGGGGAAGAGGGTGGAAGCAGGTCACAGAGGAGGACACGAGACACAGGCAAGACTGTGGCATTCTGAATGTGAGGGACAGCCATCAGGAGGGGTGTCTGACTTTTCTTTTTTTCTCTACTGCACATTTCTCTACATACACAAACACTAATGAGAGCTTATTAGAAAATTAATTAATTTTAAAAGTCTGCACATGATTTTTGTGATATTTGATACCACATTTAAGCAAAAAGATCGGACACCTCTGCAGAGGATGCCAGACTAGGGAGTGACAGAGCTTTGTCTTTCCTTTAAAAGGATTGCTCTGGTTACTTTATAAAGAATGACTAAATAAGGTGATCAATGGGGAAGTCATCGCAGGGTTCCAGGAGAGGTAAGAAGATGTCCTACACTAGGGAAAGATAAGGATAAGGGTGGAGAAGATGGGGAGAAAGGAAGAATGAGTCCAAGGTCTTCAGTTTGCACACTTGTGTAGATGGTGGTTTACCGACAAGAGGAAAACAGAAAAAGATGGGGGGATCAGGTGTTTATGATCACCTTAGGTGAGGCAAGGTTATTACACATTCATTCCACAAAGATTCACTCAACAACAACTCTGTGCTAGAGATTAAGTTAAAAACAAAGCAGATTAAGTTTCTCCAGTCTGGTGCAGCCATTATTCCACAAATCCAGCTACAAATGAAGAAGGTAGGAGTGGAAATGTACATTTGAGAAGCAGTGGCATTTTGATGTTTGTAAAGATATAAGATCATTGAGGGAGAGTTCACAGATAAAAGAAGAAAGGGAGCCAGGACCAGATCAAGCAAAGAGGACTTTTTTCTTAGTAAGAAAGTGGTACAGGAAAAATTTATCTATGGACTTCTAGTTAATAAACTTGTCTTAAAATTGTTAATAAATTTGTCTTCAAATTGTTCGAAAATATTGACTGATGTGGCAAAATGATCTCTTCTCTGCCCCTGCCAAAGTTCCAGACTGTTAGGCACAAGCGCAGTGAAGTTGCTGACACACTGCTCTCATTTTCTTCCTCTATTCATACCTCCTTTATCAAAAATTTATTCATGGGTAAAATTAAACAGGAAACACAGGTAACTGTGAAATTTGAATCACAAAACTCTAAATAATTTGTAACTGCCATTACAGTTAACAGTAAACCAGTAACAGTGGCTGAATCCATGAGTTACTAACAGATGAATGGGAAAGCACGTAATTTCCATAACCCTGACCCCAACCTCACAGGTTTCTCCTCCATCCAAGGACACACATGGAACTGTCAGGGAGAGGTGCTATTTCAAGAGTGAACTTTCACCCGTTTCAATGAGTTTTTAAAAACTCAGAGTCTTTAGTAGTTACTCCTAGTTGCAGATTGCTTGAGGCCTAATTTATGGCTGACTGAGACACAGCATGGTGGTAGGAGCTGCTGCCCCAGGCCAGCTTTGCCCATAATCAGGGCCCCAATCCACTTCTGTTCACACTTTCCCACTAGAATTCTGCTATGGGCAAAGTGGGAATTAAAGAATCCTCTATCTTCAACAGTTAGTTCTTGGTGTGGTTCAAAGTTTTTACAAAAGCAACTTTGCTTAATCCACTCTTCTTGATAACCATTTTAAACTTTCTAAACCCTAACTTTAACCCAGGGCCTTACCCAGAGGTGTTGTGGTCTACTTCTTGGTAAAGATTCATACAAAGTCATTAGCGCTCTCATCTAGAAGAGTCTACACCTTAATATCTTAATTCATCATCTCTCTTTTCATTCTTTGTATCTAACTTCAAAGATGGAGATAAACACACTCCCAGTTCTACCCTGAATTTCATCCCCTGGTCTCTTCAGGAAGGCCATTTCCACACCTCTCCATCTCACCCCCACTCTTTCCACCTCTCCCTAGATCTCTGGAATTTCTTGCCCCCTTTTTCTCTTTCAACATTGACTAGATGTCTTTTATTTTGATATAAAGTCCTTGTTGATGATGAAACTTCCATATATATCTCCTGTTATCACTGATAAACTTTTAAAAGCTTAATATATCTCCCACCATTGCACTCTTAACATTTAACTCTTTTCCAACCACCTTGAAGAATAGAAATCTGGCTCCTGTTCCTACTATACTGCTACTTCTCTGCATTTTCAAGACCAAAAATATTTCTTTAGTGAAAATCCAATAATTTTAATCTCTTTTGCATATGATCCAACTTATTAATCCCTCTTTAAATGTGACTTCTTCCCTGCCTAATTTATACAATCCTTTCCAACTTCCAGGCCCACTCACTGTTCCTTCTTTGCCTTGTTTTGGATCTACTATTTCTGACTAATTTGTAAATGTAACAGTTTCCCAAGGTTAAGTAACTTCTTTCTTAGTTACTTTTTCTAGTTAATAATGCAGAGAAATGTGTGAGATCTGAGCATGAGAAAGCAGGAAATTTGACAGAGAAACCTATCATGAACCAATGCCAATTATACATCTGGTATGAAGGATTTTACTAAGTAGGATGAAGAGGTAAACCTAAAGGGCCCATAAACTAAAGACGTATACAACCTAGTTAAGAAATAAACATACAAAGTTATTGGAACAAACACAAACGCATTTTTTTTTTACATTTATGCAATACTGTTAAAAATACCCTGTAGGGCACAGTAGAGTAAGCTGAAATAGGATTTTTCTGTTTTCTTTCTTTCCTTTTGCAAAGCCAATATTGTAAGTTTCATGAATAAAGACACGATAATGAGAGAGCCAATTTCATTTGCCTTTGTTTTTATAATGATACCTGCCCTCAAATGAGAGTTCTGTACTATTCTCAACATCTAAAAGGGAAATGAATCTAAATGAAAGGCTTTAGACCTTGACTCATGCTCAGAGAAGTAAGGAAATGAGCCAGAAAAAGGCATCTAGGGGAGAGAAGGATTCATTTAAAACTCCAAATCCCCTGTAAGGGGACTGTTTCCACAAATTCTTCCATTGATACCTACGTATGACCCACTCTGGACAAACAGATATACATACCACACGTGCACACACACTCTCATACTCAAAAACCATCTTTTGTGATAGTCCCATTTTTGATCTTATAACCTTAAACCATATTAACTTCTGGCAGTTGTAGAGGACTGGACACCATGCTTGCAAAGGACAGTTACTGATTCTTATCACATTAAAAGGAAACGCTGAGAACAGGACAGTCTCCTGGCAAGCCTAGAGACATTTCCTGACTTGGGGGCAATCCCCCAAGTAACTCAGTG
>CAUYRH010033249.1:0-44531 GCA_963574655.1 Perodicticus potto | reverse complement strand
CTCACAGAAGCAGTATAGGCGAAAAGCCTATAAGTAAACCTTTAAATGGTTCCATTTTGTGAAGGCAGGTTTAAAGTCTTTTGTGAGTTAGAAAGGAAAAAATCCTGGATAGAACTCCATATGTGGCTTAGAACCTAATCACGTAAAAGTGATTTAAGGTGGATCTTCATGGAGGCAGGTCTGCAAACAGATAACTGTATATCTCAGGATTTTATAGGCTACTCCCTAAAGATGATTAACTGCCTCCAAATGGTCTGTTAAAGGATCAAGTATTTAAACTGCTTATTTCCCCAAAATCTTGTTTTGTGGTTTTGTTTTTGATTACTTAGCATAAGAATAAATTTAGTAAAGTAGTTATCAGTTAAGCCAGTTAAACCTTAGCCCATAAGGATAGCTTTACATAATGGTAATAAAGTGGTTGTCAGTTAGTTCAATTTATCCATAGGCCTGTAAGTACCAGGCAGTAAAAGGCCTGGGGCCAAGTTTAAGTCATATGTTTATTGATTAAGATATGTGCCTATATAAGCTTGGAAGAAATAAAGCAGCTGAATGCCTGAGCGAGCTTCAGCATCTTAGAAGGGTACAGGCAAAACTTACTAAATGCAGAATACAAACATTCCCTTTCAAATCAATCATTCCATCTGTGGTGCTACCTCTGCGTCATCGATCAGGGGGCCTGGGTGGCAGCTACAGTATCACAATAAAGCAACTCATGGGATTATTTTGTTTCCCAACACACATAAAAGTTAATAGACATCGTAGTCTAGTAAGTGTGCAGTAGCGTCATGTCTAAAAACACTTCATTCTTACAAAATGCTAATGATCATCTCAGCCTTCAGCAGATCCTGACCATTTTCTGGTGGAAGGTCTTGCCTTGATGTTGATGAGGATGGCGGTTGCTGAGGGTTTGTGCGCGGCTGCTGTGGCAATTTTTTAAAATGAGATAGCCATGAAGTTTGCTATGTTGATTGACTATTTCAAGAAAGATTTCTCTGTAGCATGCCACTACGTTCTTGGATCACATTTTACTCAAGTAGAACTTCTTTCATCATTAGCATCCACCCTGTCAAGCCCTGCTACCACTCTACCAACCATTTACGTGATGTTCTAAATCCTTTGCTGTCATTTCAACAATGTTCACAGCACCTTCACCAGGAGTAGATTTCATTTCAAGAAGCCACTTGTTATTACTCAAGTTTTATCATGAGATGGCAACAATTCAGTCATGTCTTCAGGCTCCACTTCTAACTCTGGTTCTTTTGTTATTTCCACCACAATTGCCATGACCTCATCCACTGAAGTCATGAACCGCTCACAGTCAGGGGAGCTGGAGGGCTGGAGTCAACTTCTTATAAATCCCCATTAATGTTGATATTCTGACCCTCTCTGTGAATCACAACATATTCTTCACGGCATCTAGAGGATGAATCTTTTCCAGGAGGGTTTCAGTTTACTTTGCTCAGACTCATCAGAGGAATCACTGTCTCATAGTAATGTGTGGAAATCACTCAAATGGAAATTTATTTCTTATATAATAAGACTTGAAGTTTGAAATTACTTCTTTATCCATGAGCTGCAGAATGGATGTTGTGCTAGCTGTCATGAAAATGAATTGATCTCTTGTACGTCTCCATCAGAGCTTTGGGTGACCAGGTATCTTGTCGATGGGTTGAAATATTTTGAAAGAAATCTTTGTTCCTGAGTATTGTTCCTCAATAGTGGGCTTAAAATATTCCAAAAATCATGCTATAAACAGAGGTGTCATCAGGCTTTGTTGTTCCATTTATGGACACAGGCAGAGCAGATTTAGCATAATTCTTAGGGGCCATAGGATTTTCAGAGTGGTAAACGAGCATCAGCTTCACTGTAAGGCCTCCAGTTACATTAGACCTTCATGAGAGAGTCAGCCTGTCCCTCGAAGCTTCGAAGCCAGGTCTTGCCTCCTCTCCAGCTACAAAAGTCCTGGATGGCATCCTCTTCCATCATAAGGCTGTTTTGTCTACACTGACACCTGTTAGGTAGCACAGCCACTTTAATTACCTTAGACAGACATTCTGGGTAACTCACTGCAGCTGCTCTATCAGTACCTGCTGTTCCACCTGGCACCCACATGTGGTGGAGACGTTTCTTCCCCATCACTGGATGAACCAACCTCTGCTGGCTTCAAACTTCTCTTCTGCAGCTTTCTCATCTCTCTCAGCTTCACAGGATTGAACAGAGTTGGGCCCTTGCTCTGGAGTAGATCTCGGCTTAAGGGAATGTTGGAACTAGTTTGATCCTTTATTCAGACCACCCAAATTCTCTCTCTCTTGTCAATGAGAGATTTGCTTTCTCACTGTTTGTGTATGAGGGTCACTGAGCAGCATTTCACATTCCTTCAGGAACTTTTCCTTTGCATGCACAACCCAGCTAACTGGCAGGAAAGGATGAGCTTTTGGCCTATCTTGGACTCCGATGTGTCTTCCTTACTGAGCTTAATCATTTTTAATTTTTGATTTAAAGTGAGAGATGTGGAGTCCTTCCTTTCACTTGAACACTTAGAGGCCACTGCAGGGTTAATTGGCCTGATCTCAATATTGCTCTGACTCGGGGAATAGGGGGCCGAGGAGAAGGAGACACATGGGGAACTGTGTCTTACTGATTGCGTGTGCTGTCTTATATGGGTGCTGTTGGTGGTGTCCAAGACAATGGCAGTGGCAATGTCATTGCCACTGTACCTTGTTTGATATCTTACTAACATGTATGAATTTTCTAGGACTGCTGGAACAAGTACCATAGACTGGGCAGGTGGTAAATTACAGAAATTATCTCCACATGGTTTAGGGTACTTAAAGACCAAGATCCAGGGGTCAAACTAGGCTGGATTCTTCTCCAGCCTCTGTCCCTGGCTGTCTTTCTGCGGTGTCTTCACAGACACCCAAACCTCCTCCTCTCACAAGGACCCCAGCCCTGTCGGATGATGACCCATCCTCATGACAATGACCCCAGCCCTGTCAGGTGACGACTCATCCTAATGACAATGACCCCAGCCCTGTTGGGTGAGGATCCATCCTCATGACAATGACCCCAGCCCTCTTGGGTGACAACCCATCCTCACGACAATGACCCCAGCCCTGTCGGGTGATGATCCATCCTCATGACAATGACCCCAGCCCTGTCGGGTGACAACCCATCCTCATGTCTCTTCACCCTTCATCACTGCTGTGACTGCTCAGTCTTCATTACAGTCACATGCTGAGGTACTGGGGGTGAGAGTTTCAACATATGAATTTTAGGGTAAGGATAGGGACACATTTCAGCCTATAACACTAATTAAAGGAGAAAAGATTACAGGGAAGAGAAAATTATTGGTGCTTTCAACATTGTCAAGAATAACAAACGACCTCAATATGAATGGTGGCATACTGATTAGAGGTCAATACGACTTCCTATCTATATAATGTACTCAATAAAATATTTTAAATATTTTTACTTTTAGCACTTTTCCTTGTAAAGGACTCCAAGTAAACTTTCTTGCATAGCTGGTTTTCCCTTCTTCACCTTGTGTATTTTACGTAAAACAGAAAAAAATTTATAGACGCCTAGCAAAGCAATAGGGTTTGCTCAACTTGATGTCTAAAGGTTCAATTACCAACTGACTTTTAAAATAGAACCTCTACTTTTGTAGGCCCAGTACAAAGAAACTCTGTGCCCTCCCTCAGCTTCCTCACTGCTCATTTGTTGATTATTTAGATATTTTTATCCAAATGGTGCAAAAGCGATCTATGTAACCACTATGTTTGTGTCCCTGTAATATTCTGAAATTAAAAAAAAAATTAAAAATTAAAAAAGACATTTTTCTCCAGTAATTATAGCTTTCCTATGTTTTGATACCACTAAACAAATTATAGGGAGGAAAAAAATGAAGATTGATAGTGATGGCTTGTTATTTTTATACACTAAAAACAGGTCACCAAAGTTACATTGAGAATACAGAAACTTAGACAAAAGAAAATGAAAGGTTTCACTGCAGGTGAGAAGGGTTTGTGCTTTGAGTGAGGGAACTGGAAGTGACAGAGGCCGGCTCAGGCTGCTGGATCCAGAGACTCAGATCCTGTCACCTGCCCCTTCTCGCCGCCTCCCTTCCCTCCCTTTCGGCCTCATTCGCGACCTCCCGCCCGGGCAGCTCCGGCCTGTGCAGCGCGTTTGCTCAGCGAGCCCAGGGGCAGCTGCTTGGTGCAGAGGCCGCGTGTGTTTACAAGTCTGCGGGAGGCAGGATTCGAACCTGGGTCTCAGCCCCCGGGGTGCGGAATGCCTTCTCCTACTTACTCTACTGCACACCAACCTGGGTGTTACCACAAAGGGATTTTGCACATTTAACTGAGGTGCTGCATCAGTGGATCCTAGTTAAGACAGAGCGAGTGTTAGGGTGGCCTGACTTAATTACGTGAGCCTTTAAAATCTGGGTCTAGGGGTCAGAAATGTGAGTCGCGAGGCGTCGACACGCTGGTTCCGGCTGGACGTGGGGCCTAGTGCCGGGAGCGTCAGCAGGTGCTGATGGATGAGTGGCCCCCGGCTGATGGTCAGCAAGGAAACGGGACCTCGGTCTTAAAACTGCAAGGCCTTGAACTACAAGGATGAACTTGGCAGTGCGTCTCACCCCTGGAGACTGTAGGTGAGAGCTCGGTGCGGCCAACTGACTCAGGGCTTCGAGGCTCTGAGCGAGAACCGCGGCGCTGGCCTGGGCTGCAGGGGCAGCAGCGCTGAGGTCCAGCTAACCGGCAGGGGGGTGTGGCGCGCGGCGACGGCAGAGCCACCGTGCCCCTCCCGAAGGCGGTGTCCGCGGCTACGCTGACCGGCCAGCCCACTCACACCCCGACGCGCCGTGGAGAGAGGGGCAGGGACCTGCGTCCCCGCTGAGGAGGGAGGTGGCCAAACCGGGAGCAAACTGGGCCCGACCCCGTGCTCCGGCCTCCGCATTCGGTCGCTGGGTGTAGGGAAATGGGAAACTCTAGCTAAATGTACCTTTATTTACAAAATAGTCATTACAAAAGTTTACAAAGATGTGGCCGGCACAGGGCGGCACCTGTGGCTCAAAGGAGTAGGGCGCTGGCACCATATGCCAGAGGTGGGAGGTGGCAGGTTCAAACCCAGCCTCGGCCAAAAACTACAAAAAAAAGATGTGGCCGGCACATAGAGAATATTTTGTAAATATTTTGTAAAATGTTGTAGTAAATATTTTGTAAACATAAGCACACTGAACTACTGTTTCCCGTTTTCCCTGAGTCTGGCGACCTTTGGGATGCACCTGTCTTGCGAGGACGTTACAGAGCCCCTGCCTTCTCCCACACTCCGTGGGTCAGAGGAGACGATGCGTGTCAAGCCTAGTGCCTGGCTCACAGGCTGAGCTGGGGAAACGTTAGCTGTTGTTACTCTCAGCGAAACCAGTGCAGACGAACGAGGCAGCATTAGTTACATTTCAAAATCTGGGGCAAAGGGTGAGTCGCCCCACCCTCCCTAGGCCTAACCTTTAGCTCGCAAGGATAGTACTGCTGCAGGAAAATGGCAAATTAAAAAAGGCACTTACACCAATAATATAGAGGAAGGAATCTTTAATTGGTAGTGAGAACTCAGGTACCTCAAGGCATGAAATGCTGAGTTCTGGGGAACAGTTTTTTTCCCAAACTCTTTTATATCTTCTTTTTTTTTCTTCAGTTCAATATTAGCCACATAGTTATGGCTACAGGTGTTAGAAACCAGGATATTGTTATTAGTACAGAGTCTTTTTAAATTTTGCCTTTGAAGGTTATTTCAGCTCAGTGTAGACTTTGTCCTGATCTTTGGAGGAGGAGTTCCTCTGTGGCTGCCTGCTGTTTTCTCAGGATCACTGAGAACTGTAAGATTTATTTGTCCTTCCTCAATCTCTCCTTTGAGACCTCGTTGATCAGGAATGGGGTCTCATCTCATTCATTATCGGTATCCATGGCTACTTGATAATATTGTTGAGTTCAATATTGAACCACTTTGCCTGCATTCCCTTTTATCACAATTGCAGAGACTATGCCTTTGAGAAATTAAATGAAGGTAGGTAATAAGCAAGGCAAAAGCAAACATCGTCCAATTATAAAAAGAAAACCTATAATCGTGGTTTTAAATCCTCTTAGTTTAGAAAACCACTTACCAAATAAAGAATCTGGGTTAAACCCATTCCACCACTCATATAGGTACCTGAGCTATTTTAGTTATCCTTTTAGTGATATTTTCAATTACTTGTCTTTCATCATCAATCTGTAAGCAACAGTTAGTTAGTTAACCTGAATTTCCTACATACTCCTTCAGTTGCTAGAAGGTAGTCTGGGGCCAGTTTTGGTAAATAGCATTTTTCATTTGTGTTTCTTCATGGGTTGGTAGGGTTAAAGCTTTGATGGTCTCATTTGTTGTTATTTCTAAACCTGCTTGTAATCAGATAATCCGATTTCATATACATATTGGGGTTCTGTGTCCTCACGACCATACTCAGCCCTGGTGGCTGGACCATAGTATTGAATTATTCGCTGGGGAGAACATTCATTGTCCCTCTAATCTTCTGTTATCACATCACCCTTTTGTCTTTTCAGTTTAGAAGCATAAACTAGAAAACCTATCAGTTCGGCATTGGGAAGAAGGAAGGTTTGATCATGCCTATTACACAACTCCCGACTCATCCATCAGGAAGCTTTAATGTAGGCCCAGTGTCCACAGATCCAGCAGAGACCTAGTGGGCTGCCCAGTTAATGCTGATCCCTGGATGGTCCCGAGCAGCTCTGAGATTTGGGAATCTACTCAGGGGGTTTAGTTCAGTTATGTCCTTGCTCCCCCAGGTAGGGTAGTACTATTGGTAGTACTATTACACATTTTTAGGCCCAGACATGACAACTTTCCTACCAGGATGGTGAAGTTGTTTCCTTCTCTGGATAAACAGGAATGGCCTAGGATGTACATTTTTAGCGTCCAAAAGCTTATTCCCACCTGGCACTTATATTGAGTGATGATGGGAGTAGGATCCGAGGGAACGTCTGGCTTCCCAGACATGGCTGCTCATCCATGTCCCACCACAGACAAAGCAAGATGTTTTACTTCAAGATGGAGCAATGTTTTCTGCCAGGTGGAGGAATAAGTTTTTAGTTTTAGGAGGAAGATCTGTAGCAGGTTGTTGTAATTCATCATAGAAAGCCCAGTACACAGGCTTTGAGTTTTTATTGGTTATTTTACCTTTAATTGTTATACCTACGATAGGGTCTCTTCCATAACATAAGGCTTTCACTTTTTCCCCATCTAGGGTCAGAAGGGTTGGTTATATTTAATATCAATGGATTACAATGTCCCCAGTTACAACCAGGGGAAGGAGGCTTACCATCTAATGGGTAACAATTTCCAGGGGCACAGGTGAAGAAGCTTTTCCTTTTATTAAATGTACTGAATCACTGTCATTGGGATTAATCTGTGTGGCCCAAATTATACAAGGCCAGTGCATATGTCCTATACAGGTGCCTGATCTGTGGCCTATGTACTTATCTCTTTTTGTCTATCATCTTTCCCAAGATGGATTCACTCACGCTGTTATAACTTGGGTTATTGTCTTTCTAGGGAGATTAGTGTACCACATAGCAAATTCAATCTGCTCTGGGGTTTCAGGATTGTAGCAAATAGCAGGCTCACTGGGGGTCACACACACCTGCCGTTGGGGGTTACTATATATGCAAGTTCCCTCAGGACATTTGTGAGAGTAAACCAGTAAGTTTGTCTAGTTTGGGTTGCCTCTTAGATACATGTTTCACAACCTTCACCATGTCTTATACCTAAGAAGAAAGGTGAAAAAGTCCAAAGCAAAGAATCAGTTCCACTGCTGCTCATCCTCAAGCTCCAGCTGTGCGTAGACCAGTCAGCTCCTGGTGTGCGACTGGGGTGGGGCTGGAGTCTGTTTTCTCAGGGTACGGCAGTGGGGATGCTCTGGGTGTCCTTGGACCGTCCACTCCTCGTCACTGGCTGGTTTCACACATCTCCGATGTATCCAGGCAGGGATGCCATTCACCTTCACTGCTGTTGGTGTGACAGGATCACCAAGTAGGGGCTTTTTCACCCTGGTTTCAACAGGCTCAGGCTCCAATCTTTAATCCACACCAGTTCCTGGAGAGTGGGGATGGACTGGGGGTGATAAACTAACAGGATATCTATCATTCACCCATTCTGAAATCTTCTTTTATTGTTTTTCTTAGTGACATTAGTTGGTTAGTAAGTTAGTAAGTTCTGTTTCTCCCAATTCTCTCGGGGTCCCTGGTAAATTTCTTAAATGGGAGGGGGTCTATGATATAGTATTCTATAGAGGTAGTACCCTGTTCTTTTAATAGGAATGCATCTGATTTTAAACTATGTTAATGGTAAATCCTGGTTCCACTGAAGCTTTCAACTTTCCCTGAAACTTTCTGGCTTGTAGGCAGCATGCAGTTTCCAGTCAATTTCCAACACGGTAGAAGTTTGTTGAATAAAGTCATTTTTTAGAATATGTTCAGTTACTGTAAAAGCCAGACAGAGCAATGCCAGTTCAGAAAGAAAAGCAGCTGCTGTTTTAAAAAGTAAAAATGACTCCTTTTTTTTTTTTTTTCTTTATTTCCAAGTGAGTAACTGACCTTGGGTCCTCTGCTGAGTGCTGGTACCTTATCTCAAGGCTATTTGTAACATAGCACCCACAGTTTTTAGCAGGGCAAAAAGGTAGAAAAATGGTTTTTATTTTATTTATTTTAATTTTTTAAATTTTAAATATTTTGTTAAATCATAGCTGTGTACATTAATGCAATCATAGGATACAATGTGCTGGTTTTATATACAATTTGAAATATTTTCATCAAACAGGTTAACATAGCCTTCACGGCATTTTCTTAGTTGCCATCTTAAGACATTTGTAGTCTACATTTAGTAAATTTCACAAGTACCCTTGTAAGATGCACCATAGGTGTGGTCCCACCAATTACCGTCCTTCTACCCACTCTCCCCCCACCGCTCCCCTCCCTCTCCCCCAAAACAGTTTTTAGTAGAAAAACAGTTTTAACAAACTTTGTATTAACTCTGCAGTGGTAAATTTTAATGGTAAATGGTAAAATGTAAATGCTAAACTCTGTAATGGTAAACGTTTTGAGTTTTGACTTTTGATGCATTTTTTTCCTCATTACTTTAAATATGTATGCAAGAATAGAAATTTAAGAGGCTTCAAATGTAAGTCTCATAAACTGAAAATAAACAACTTTGTTGTTTTAACTAGAGATTTCCTATTCATTATAATCAACTTAAATCATATACAAAATTTTTTCTATATTCTTTTTCATAAACCTTCATGGCTTACATGTACAATCTTTCAACATTTTTAAATTCCTCATTTTCATCTTAAATTTTCTTTCTTAACACCACCAGTTACATTAAGATAAAAAGTCTTCATACAAGATTCTTTCCTATATAAAATTATTCTTTTCTTTTATTCTTATCAAAAGTATATTTTTATATCCATGTCTTTTTAAATATCTCTCTCTTTCCTATACTGTTTTTTTTTTCAATTTTTAACTCCAAACTTAGAAAAAGGAAAATTGTATACAAAATCTTAGTCAAGCTTCTCTAAAAGCCTGTGATGTTAAAGGAGATAGACATTGAACTTAACCTTAAGATTCTGTCCAAACAGTGGGGAAGAGCAATTAAAGTCCCAATGGCAGAGAAGCTGCGGAATACACAGGGGGTTGCATTTTACCTTCTACTTCAGAGATGGAGTCACAAAAGCAGGGCCATCGTCAGAGCCTGTGTAAAGAGGCAGGGCAAACTTAGGGGTGATTTCTCTAAGTAGGCAAACATGTGACATCTTTGGCTTTTTCACCTCGAGTAGGAAAAGCTTTGACTCAATTATTGCAACAGATACTTATTTTTTTCTGCTTGGAGGCATTTCAGTAAAGTTCAGTTGAATGATTTCGAGGGGTGTAGTTCCTACACTTTGAATACCTGGTGGCAAACTAGGGCTTTGTTTGGCATTAAATTGGCTGCAGGTAACGCATCTTTGACTTATTGTTTTTGCCAGGCTTGCTAGATGTTTTATGTAGAAATGCTTCCCTCGTGGAGTGTCCCAGATGGGTGGGCTCCCGCACAGGCTGCACTACAGTAGTTCCCAATAATTCTGGCACAACTATTCTTCCA
Source organism: Perodicticus potto (assembly GCA_963574655.1). NCBI lineage: Eukaryota > Metazoa > Chordata > Mammalia > Primates > Lorisidae > Perodicticus > Perodicticus potto. The sequence goes on along the minus strand of CAUYRH010033249.1, from coordinate 34,343 downwards.
TCTGGTAAACTCATCCAACCATCATCTATGGCAAACGCTTGCTCTTGTGCTACCCACTCCAAGTTTGTTTGTTTGTTTGTTTTTGCTTTAGTGTTCCCTAAAATAACATGTCCCTGGCCCCTTTGATGCCCTTTGCAATGTATTACTGCTGCCTTCCTAGGGTTCCACACAGCCTCCCATAAGTTTTATATTTCTTGGTGATACTTTACTTGTGTTCCAGCTGAGTTTAGCAGTCCTTTTTCTCTGTACAGTGCACCGTGCACATACAGGGTTGAAAAGGCATACTTTGAATCAGTAAAAATGTCGACTATCTTATGTCTACTTAATTCCAGAGCCCGGGTGAGTACATACTTTCTGTCTTTTGGGCAGATGTCCCAGGCAGAAGTCCTTGAACTTCTGTTACTTCACTATCCGTAGCTACTGCACATCCTGCCTTCAGTGAAACTGCTACTATCCACAAATAAAGTCCAACCAGGTTTTGTCTTAAAGTTAGTTTATCAGCTTCTTGCACAAGTAGAGCTGTTGCCGCTAAAGCTCTTAGACAGGGCAGCCAGCCTCTGGCCACTCCATCTAATTGTTCAGACAAGTATAAAACGGGGCTGAGCCCATGACCCCAGGGTCTGTGTTAAAACTCTCACTGCTGTTTTTTCTCTCTCTGATACGGTTTAGTCAAGCCTAGGAGGCCAAGTGCCAGAGTTGTCCTTAGCTTTTCTTTAACGGCTTGGAATGCCTTTCCTGAAGGGCCTCTCACACTAGTCATCCCCCTTTGTGGCATCATACGAGGGCTTAGCCAGCACAGGAAAATTCAGGATCCATAGGTGACAGAAGCCGGCTGCCCCTAAAGATTCTCACAACTGCCGCCTGGCCTTGGGAACAGGCAGGTTACAAACCACCTGCTTTCTTTCAGGAGCTACATCCACAGTTCTCTGAATGTTTTCACAACACATCAGTTCCTTGAGCACGTCCTTTCCTAGTCTCGTGGCCTAGTAGTAAACCATCCACTTATTGCAGCAAGGTGCACTGTGACTGTCCTGCAGGAAGGTTGACAGGTCCCTGGCCAGTGCTTCCTTAAAGATTGTAGGGGAGTTTTTAAACCCTGTGACAACCAAGTCCAGGTATGTTGTCAAACAACACCATTTCAGGAGTCTTCCCACTGGGAGGGAAATAGTTTCTGACTTACTGGAGCCACTCGGATGGTAAAGAAGGCGTCTTTCAAATCTAAACAAGTGAACCAAGCAACCTCTGCTGATCCAAGCTAAGAAGAGTGTACGGGTTTGTCAGGAGCGAAGTTACAGTAGCTTGATTAACTAGTCTCAAGTCCTACACAGGGTTATACTCTGAGATTCTGGCTTTGGTACTGGCAAAAGAGTGTGTTCCATTGTGACTGGCAGGGGTGGATAATTCCATAGGACCTCAGCCTGTTCAAAGGGGCCTGAATCCCCTCCAGTGCCACCCTTGGCATTGGAGACTGCCTTTGTCGGACAGGCTGTGCCCCTGTCTTTAGTTCCACATACACAGCTTCCTGGTTATGGCCAGTCCAGGGGGTTGTTCTCTGCCCATACCTTAGGCCCTTAGCAATTAACTCTGATTCTAAGTTTTCTTGTTCTGGCCTCATGAACAATCTCCACTCTTCTTCCAGGGGGCACAGTTACAGTTAATAGTAGACGTGGAATAGGAACCTTGAGATCAACAGTTCCCCTGTCAGTAAATGTTATCGTGGCCTGATTTGTATTTTCAGATGGGTCCTCTGGATTGGGATCTACTAGTACTTGGCCTTTTGGTTGTCACCAGGTTTTTAAATCTTTGGTTCCTCTGCTTTAGCTACCATTGCAATTGCTTCCTGTCCCCTCAGCCATGGGGGTGGCTCTGATGCTAGGGTCAGCCAGGTGTCTCTGTGGGGGGCTGGTCAGGACGTCCAGGCTTCCCAGTCACTATTCTCCACACCTACTTTACTACACTTACATCTACTCTGAAGGGTGGCCATTCTAGCTCACAAAGCTTTCTCAACCCTTTAGGGGGTCTTAGAAACTCCGTAGTCCCCTACAAAGCCCCCCCTTTTAAAATTCTGAACCATTAACCCTAGGGAGTGTCCTCAGATGGCGCAGGACCCGTCCCTGCGGCGCAGATGAGGGGGGTGTTGAAGATGTCTCAGGCACCCACCTGGCCGGCCTCTCGCCAGGCTCTAAGGAGCGTCTCAGTTAAAGTCACCCGTGTAAGCCCGGCCTGGTTGCCGCTGAGCAGCAAGTCACTGTGAGGCCTCATGATGTCTCCACAGAGCTGCAGTCCAGGCCCCAGTCGAGCTCCGTAACTGTGTCAGTACTAGAGCTATACAGTCACTCGCTTTGCTACATGCCACCCATTCCCAGAGGCTAAACAATGCCTCCCAATCCCTCCTACTCTTGCTGAGGCCCCCTGCCTCCTGGAGGTTAATTCCTTTCCCTGTCCCTTTTCACTGAGGCTCCTGCCTCAACGAGGTGAGCCAGCTCCTCTCCCACTCTCTGGAGTGGGCTTTACTAGAATTACACCCCTTTATAATCCAGTTCCCACCTAACTCCGGACATGCCCTTACCCTGTGTTCACTCCGCTGTTGGTGAGATGCCCCTGCAGAGGACCGCGTGGGCCCTCCTCCACCTGCCGAGGTCCCACACCATGTCTGTACAGGAGCACTCGTGGGGAAAGGTCACTCAAGGCACTGGGGTGCTGCAACTGCGTGGGGAACCCCCCAGGCTCTCTCCATCCAAATCAGCCTGCTCACGCTCCCAGTGGGGGAACCAGTAAAATAGACACTTACACAACAATACAGAGGAAGGAACCTTTCACTGCCCGTGAGAACTCAGTGCCTCAAGGCTTGAAATGCTGAGTTCCAGGAAACAGTTTTTTCCAAACTCTTACATCTTTTTCTTTCTTCAGTTCAGTATCAGCTACATAGTTATGGTTACAGATGTTAGAAACCAGAGTATTATTATTAGTATGGGGTCTTGTTTTTCTTTTGCTTTTGAAGGTTATTTTAGCTCAGTGTAAAGTTTGTTCTTGTCCTTGGAGGAGGAGTTCCTCCACAGCTGCCTGCTGCTTTCTCCAGATCACTAAGAAGTGTGGGATTTATCTCTCCATCCTCAGCACCAGGCAGGAGTCCCGGCGTGTTGGGATCATTGCCTTTTCTTTAGCATTTTGGCTGGAATCTGGGAGGGGAGAATAAAGACGAGACGTGGAGCCTTGCAAAAAATTAATTCATTAATTACTTAATTTTAAAAAGGGCTACATGATTAGAAATCTACAAAACAATGGGAGAGTTATGGTTATGTAGAAATATTTCTTCCGAGATCCAGTGTTTTTGTGAGTTTTATAATCGCTCTTGGAGCACACAACATAGTAAGAATTACATGGGAGGAGAATGCTGTGTGGACGCTCTACAGGAGAGTATGTTTTAAATTTAAAACATCGGCATGTGCTTGTTCTGTGTGAAAGCCCCTGGTAAAGAATCCTGGTCAAATTGGTTTAAAGCTCAGATCTGGGTAGGAACCCATAGATGTTACCGCTCAGTAGTGACGTCCTAATGCTTTCTAAGTCACGCACAAAGGTTCAGAATAATTGTTAAGTATCTTCTGGGAGGTGGTTAGAGAGGTATTGTGAGGCCTGAGTTAGTTTTGGGAACGAGAGCATTTTGGTGGGTTTGTGAGTTTTGCAGGGGTAAGTGCTCAGTTGAGTACCTAACACCGTGGATTAAGTTTGATCCATTCTTCTGGTAGGTCTGCATGAAAACATCACCTACATGCAGGTAATGTTTTCATGCAGACCTACCAGAAGAATGGATCAGATTTTGTAGAATCTGAAGCTTATAAAAGCTGGGGACTTTCCGTTAAAATCTGAGTGAGGATAGATCTTAGTGAATTATAGAGAGAATAAGCTCACTTTAGCAGAGCTTGCAACATGATGTAACAGGTGAGGTCTTGAGAGGAGGCCTCCCAGAGGTCTGGAAAGGAACATGTAAATGGGCCCTGGGGTCTAAGCCTCCCTGCATTGGGATCAATCCACCTCCGCCCAAGGTGAGATTAACCAAGGAAACTCCCCCCCAGACGACATGGCCTGGAGCTGGGTCCTGAGCCTGCTTTCCGTTCACCCACGTCTTCTCACATTGCTTGCTCACTAGGAATCTTAGCACCTGGTTTGTTCTGGAAAACACAGATACTTGTTTTTTTCCTGTCAGTGTTGCTGCAACAAACAATGGCTATTTTTAAGAAATTTAATGTCTTTTCTTGGGAAGGTTGCACCAAGCACTGTATTTTTCTTTCTACATTTAATTTGTAAGCGTCCTCAGTCTCGGTGGAGCAGAGGCTCAAATGTACAGCCCTCTCCTCATGTCTTTATACATCCATCAATGTAAAAATGGAGGAGAGAACAGTCTTTGTTTTGAAAATTAAAACTCGTAGACAAAATCTATTTAATAAAACCTGTATGTTGTTACCAAAACTAAAGTATTATTGAGTACTTGTCTAGTGAAAAGAAAAGATAAAAGCAAAACCTTAAAGCAAGTATTTCTATGGTCAATTCAATACAAATTTAATGAAGCGTAGGTGAAAAAGTGTCTTGGTTAAAATAAAACTGAAACATAGTGAACCAAATAGAGGCGCCTGAGTTATTCAGACCAAATGTTCATTCTGAAGATGTCTATGGAGCCGTTACGCTTTGCTGGCATCTCACCGAGGCCAATATGCCAAATGCCACTTTTGGCTTTTGAAAAAAAATATTTTTTCTTCAGTTTTACCTTAAAATTGCTTCTTAAATCAGTTTTGAGCCTAGTGGGTGTTCAATTCTGAATAACTCTTTGGTATGAATTTAGACAAAGGTTCTGAAAACTTGGCCCTTATTAATAACTGGATGAACATGTCTCACGCTGTTTGAGACACAACTATTTCCCCTTCCTCTAGGGTTTCACGACGTGCTTTCTTTTGTGGCCCCAGCCCTCTAAAACTGGGCTGGGCACCAGTAATGGTCCATGGCCTGTTAGGAACCGGGCCACACAGCAGGTGGTGAGCAGTGGGCCAGCGACGAACCTTGGCCTGTGTTTACAGCTGCTTCCTGTTGCTGCATCACCGCCTGGGCTCCGCCTCCTGCCACACCAGCCGTGTGCAAACCCTACTGTAGACACGGCTTGCAGGGGTCTGGACTGTGCTCCGTGAGAGTGTGAGGGCTGAAGGTCTGAGGTAGAGATGTCATGTGCTTGAATTTTCCCCAAACCATCCTAGCTTCACCCCACCCTAGCCATGGATAAATCACCTTTCAAGAAAACCATTGTTAGTGCCAAAAAAGTTAGGAACCACTGCTAAAATGTATTTGTCTTTAAAAATATAAAACCAGGCTGGGTGTGCTGGCTCACTCCTGTAATCCCAGCACTCTGGGAGGCCGAGGCAGGAGGATCCATGGAGCCGAGGAGTTCAAGACCAGCATGAGCAAGAGCGAGACCCTGTTTCTCCTGAAATTAGAAAAACTGGCCAGGCTTTGTGGTAGGTGCCTGTAGTCCCAGCTACTTGGGAGGCTGAGGCAGGAGGATCACTTGAGCCCAGGAGTTTGAGGTTGCTGTGAACTGTGATGCCACAGCACTCTACTGGGGGCGACAGAGAGACTCTGTCTCAAAAGATAAATAAATAAATACAAATATAAACCCAAGTGGGCTTGGTGTTCCCTTTCTGCCATAACTGTGGGACCTTGCACATGAGGGTAAGCTCTCCCAGAAGAATGCTCCCAGACCAGGATTCTCATGCCAGAGAGGGTAGTGTTCAGGGCTCTGGTAGGGAGGGAAGTGAGCTAGAGAGGCCACTGCAGGGCGTGTTATCAGGCAGGTCCTCCCTTGGGGAGGTGGTCTGAAGTCCACTTCCTCCAGGGCAGGAAGCTGGTTGCGAATCTAACTTCCTTCTGCCACTGGCTGGAGACCTGGCCCGGAGGCTTTGCTCCCCGCACCCTCCTTCCACCTGTTCATAAGCCCAGTATATTCACGTAGCCAAGAAAGCCCTTCAGCAGGTGGAGGGGCACAGATGCTTGCCGAGGAAGCTGCCCGGGGGTGAGGGGATGGGGACCGTCATTGCTGTGGGCACCCACAGCCTCTGCCCCAGGGGCGGGGTTGATGGGGACCATGACTGCTGCGGGCACCCACAGCCTCTGCCCCAGTCACCAAATCGCAGTCTCAGGGTTGGGAGGAAAGTCTGAGTTTACCCCACAGAATCCACCTTCTTCAACTGCGAATGAGGACTGTAGAATAGACACGTGGCAGTCTCTCTGGTCTCTAACTTTTCAGTTCTTTCATTGTCTTAGCTCATTCACAGATGGTCCTGTGGGCAGTAAGATCTCCATACAGGGTCCAGCTGTGTACGCTGCTGGTGGAAACACGCTTGCCAGAAGCACTAGTGCCAAGAGGCTCACAAGTGCCTTGGAAATTCACAAATTCAGGAATTTTTATTCTGTACCAACATTTGCATGAGGTTTTGTGTGTGTTAAGATGTATGATCTGAATAAAAATATCTGCTCTTATGAGGTGTTGGGAAAGGAAATCTATGTTGAATAAAATCAAGTGGGGAACTTAGTATTCAACTTGAACCTGGCTTTAAAAGCAGTCTCTACTCAGGCAGTTATTGAAGTTAAACAAAGTTAAAGGTTAGATATTTGAAAATAGCAAGAGAATGATTTTCTGTATTTATCTCTGCTCTCTCCTCTCTTAAAAAGGGCCTGGAGAGTTGTCACATGGCCTTGCTGTCCCTCCGCAGCCGTGTTTGAACTTTAGACTCGCAGGGATGGTTTTTCTGTTGTGTCTGCCATTGATCGATGGTGGCTGAGGAATTAGGGGTGCTCCGCTCTGAGCAGCATCAGCCAGAGATGCTGCAGAACCACAGTGGTTGACTTGGGGCTGCCTTTCTGGAGTCAGTAATACTGGTCAGTAAGTGACAAGGCAGGCAGCCAAGAGGCACTGGCCATCAGTCAAAGCAGGCACTGGCTGTGATCTACAAAGTCCATGAACAATTTTAGCTGGACTTTTCATTGTCGGTGAGGACCGACAATGTAGTTTCCGTGTGCCTTCTGCACAGAGGGACAGGGCTACTCTGGGCCCATCAGCTGAGGGTAGAAACAGCGTGCCAGCCTTCGAACATTTCCAGTAGTCGGAACCTTGAGTTACCTTGACGCTGATTGCTCAGATGTGACTAGATTGACTGGTGTTTTTAAATGCTGGCAAGGACCAGCAGGGAAGGCTCTTTGCCGCACAGCAGTTACTCTGGAATGAGAGGGCTGCTCATACTTCTGTCCGTTTATCCATCATCTGGTGAATTTTTTAAAATACCGATTTGTGGGCCCTTAACAGCTTGGAGCGGCACCCGAAAATCAGCATTTCAATGTTCTCAGGTAGCTTTGGAGGCTCGGTCTATGGGCCACACCTTGAGAAACACCTCGCCAGTGAGAAATTTCCCTATTGTGTGGATTTGTTTCCTTTAAGATCCACAGAGGCCGGGGACCTGTCTGACCTTCTAGGAGAGAGCAGCAGCTGGAAAATAGACCAATTCTTGGATTATGTTGGCTAGTTTGGGTGAAATGCACCATTACCCAATTTCATGTTGGGATGTATCAAGTTGAAAATTCTATGTTTAATATGTTTACACATATTTAGTTAAAAACTTAAAAGCTAGGAGAATTTCTGAAGTCCATGTATAAATATAACCCAAGTAAGCAAACATACAAAACTAAAAATTTGCTAATACAAGAGTTGTCAGAGGCAAACAAGTTTTGCCGTCTCTCACGGACGCAGCCCAGTGGTTAGGAAGGTTTGGGACTTGAAACCACTGTGGTGATTGATAAGAGAGACTAGGAGGCCTGGATGGTGGTGGTGACTCGACTCAGCGGCTACACTCTGTGAATTCCCTCCAGACTGGCTGCCTTTACCTGATACTGCCTCTGTCCTCAAGTCACAGCCTTTTGCGGTGAAACAACTTTTAGCCCAGACAGCTAGTTGTCACTCCTGTCATACCTGTATCAGCATCACAGTAACTGTGTTTGTCACAACCTGTCCTGAACTGGTCATTATGGAAAGTTAATGCTTGCCCAGTGTACTCTTATATCTGTGCAGAATTAGGTTGCTTTATTATTTTCTCTACCTTTGTTCTGATTTTGTCTGTTGTCACTGACCTCATTTACTATGTACGTGCAATCTACAAATCCTCAGACTCCTTGGAGTGGCAGTACTCAATGTTTCATTATTTGAACTTACATCATGGACCCTAACCCCCTTTCAAATGCAATGAGAAAATTTTAGGAGTCCCCCAGAAATATTTGTGTCTTGTTTAGGTGTTTGGAAATCCAAGGTCAAGATTTCCTGGTTTAATTAACAGAATAGTTCTATTTGGAATGCAAATCCTTTCCTTGAAAAGTATAAAAACACAAACAAGATTGCCTAATGATTGGTTTTAAGCACAAATGGAGTGTTGTGTTTGTTAGAATTTAGACTCTGTTTACTGCCTGAGATTGATAATATATGTAGTTATCTTGATGTGTCTAGCACCTAGCATAGAGCTGGCTCATGCTCAATTCTAATTAATTAGCTCATTAATTAACTCATATTTAAGTTAATTGTTGAATGTCAGCCCTGGTGATTACACTGAGGATTTTGGAATAGTAAGTTCTTGGAGGAGAGGGTAAGGCAAATGTGGCAAAAGCCTAGTGTGAGTCTCCACTGTCCTTTCTTGATTGCCCGGCAGGGGTTGCTAAGGCATCATGACACTCTTTCTTGTTGGGTCAGAATATTCCCTCCTGATCACCTGGCACAGTGTCACTCAGCATGGGGGAGGGAGTAAGAAAAAAAAGATTTTTTTTTTTTTACCAGTTGTATAAAATGGCTTTCTAGGCTGAGTGGTGGCTCAGACCTGTAATTCCAGAATTTTGGGAGGCTGAGATGGGAGTTCCAGCCTGGGCAACATAGCAAGAACTCATCTCTACAAAAGAAACAAAACAAAATGAATTAGCCTACTTGCCTGTAGGCCCAGAACCTCAAGAGGCTGAGGTGGGAAATTGCGTGAGCTCAGGAATTCCATGTTGCACTGAGCTGTGATCAGACCACTGTACTCCACCCTGGATGACATAGCAAGGCCTGGTTTCTTAACAACTAACAAACAACAAACAAACAAACAAAACCCCCTTTCTGTTGTCAAGAGGATAAAAATTCCCTGGTGACTTCCATCTTTCATGCCCACTCTTCTTGACTAAGGATGGCATCCCCAGGCCTGCTCTAGCATGTTGAGGTTCCAAGTTAGAGTCTTAAAAATCCATTAATGGTTTTTGTTCTGGGCACGTTAGAGAAGAGTGGTGGCATCCTGCTGATCATTTCTATTCCTCCCCAGCAATATTTTCAGCTTATAGGCTATCCTGAGCATTAGAAAATGGAAATAGTGAAGTGGGGGAAGAACCCAGGAGCAAAGAACCAGAGGAAAGTGGGCAGCTGTGAGGGCAGAAGGTGGGTTGGGCAAGTGCATCACCGCCAGACCCGCAGGTGCAACTTGCTAATCTCAGTATCCTTTTTCTGCACTGAGCTGTCATGGACTAAATTGCCATTCTGTGCCAGGCTCAGAAAAGAGTGGTATTGTCTTTGGTCATATGGGGAAGAGAGAACTCTGACTCTGAGATGGGAGGTACTCAGGAGAAATGGTCTTAAGTGCTCCGGCTCTGCAGCGCTCCACCCCCGCCACCTCCACGCCAGAGTTGCCATGGGGATTAAGCAAGACAGAAAGGGCTACAGACCTCTGGCTGCATGTTTTTGTTATTGTTCATCTATATTGTGGGAGGCTCTGCAGAGGTCACTGGAACTCATTTAGAAATGAGTAAGTTCTGTTCTCTACCTTGAGGGGAGATCCTGATCTAGTGAGGATGAAAAAAATCCATCAACAATAGCACCTGTTAAAAATGTGAAAAACCACTCGGATATATGTGTCTTCATCTGTTTGCTGCTGCTGTAACAGAATACACAGACTGGTTGACGTAGTTCATGGTTCTGGACGCTGGGAAGATGGAGACCAAGGGGCTGCAGCTGGTGGAGACCTTCTCACTGTCACGCAACATGGCGGACACCAGCACCTGGCCAAATGCGCAAGTGTGGGAGAAAAAGGGGGTCAGACTCCCATGATAACCACCCCCTCCCATGATAACGGCATAAATCCCTTCACCATACAGAACCTTCATGACCCGGTCTCTTCCTGAAGGCCCCACCTCTTGATGCAGTAGCACCCCCATCTTCTGTTTCACTCACTATGGTCTTAGTTACAATATTTTGCAAGACAAGAGAGCAGGAGACCACATTCAGATAACTTTTATTAAAATCTGTGATTATAATTGTTCGACTTTATTATTATTTGCTAATCTCTCACTGTGCCTAATTCATAAATTAAGCTTTATCACAGGAAGGTATGTATACAAAAAAGGATCATTATGACTCGTATATAGTTTGGTGCTATCCACAATCTCAGGCATCACTGAGGGTCATGGAAGTGTCCCCTTCAGTTGAGGAGAGACTACTGTGTCAGCACAATGGCAACTAGATCTTAACATGACTTTAGGAGGGACATTCAGACCATGGCATTTTGCACCTGGCCCCCTAACACTCACATCCTTCTCACATACAAAATGCATTCACATCATCGGAGCCTCAACTAGTTCCAGCACCAACTCAGAAGGCCACAGTTCAGTGTCGCCTAAGTCAGACAGGGGCGAGACTGAGTGATTTCTAAGAAGTTCCTCACTTTCCCTGTAACTCTCATTTTCTTCTGAGCACCCCCAAGAACAGCCCCTTTGCTCTATTCATGGAAATCTGTTTTTTTTCCAGCCTGCTCCTGTAAATACTTCTAGAATCTACCCAGTTCCCACCTCAAAGTCACATCCTTGTGTGTCCAGATACAGCAGAACCTTTGTGACTTGATCACCTAAGGGACTGTAACAAACTGGTCGGCATACAGAGGTGGCTGACATACGGAGGTGGCCGACATATGCAGGTGGCCGACATAGAGAGGTGGCTGACATACGGAGGTGACCGACATGGGCACTTCCATTGAGTGCATGTGGTGCATGTCTGGTGCATGAAACTTGGGTCAACTTAAGGAGGGGGTCAGTGTAGGGAGACAGTCAACTGGGAGGTTCCACTGTGTTTGTTAGAGCAACAGGCCTGCTTCTTGCTGCCAGTTTTCTGTCTGAATCCTTTTTCTGCTATCATAACAGAATACCATAGACTGGTAATTTACACAGGAAAGAGATTTATTTAGCTCACAGTGCTAGAGGCTGGGCAGTCCAGGATGGAGAGGCTGTACCTGCTGAGGGGTTTCTTGCTGCACAATAATGTGGTGGATGATGTTACGTGGCAAGGAAGTGTGCTGAATTCCCACAATAACTAATCTACTCCCATGATAACACCATTCATCCATTTATGAGGGCAGAGCCTCATGATCTGATCACCTCTTACAGCTCTCCCTTATTAATACTGTCATAATGGCAATTAAATTTTAACATGAATTTTGGAGGAGACATTCCAACCATAACAGTATGTATGAACAAAGGGCTATTAATTCTTCTTAACTGGGGCTGGGGAATTTCAGCTGTGAAAAGTATTTAATAATACTGTACCATAGGAGATATTTATTTTGATAGATTGTTAGTAAGATAAATAACCCACTCTTGGAAGAGAGAGTCTCCCCAGTATAGAACTGCAAAATAAAAACGGTGGGCCCCACTGTACTGATGGATTTCTTAGGAAGAGTCTCTAACACTTCCTAGGAGTCATGCTTTTCCTCTTAAATATAATGTACAATACATGAACATTAAATCTTATGGACATGGATAAATGTGCTGGGGAGTGAGAAATCAAATGTTGTTGCCGCAAAGCCACTCTCAATGTTTGCTGATTTGAATTAAATTCCTTAAAGGAAAAGCTGTATTATTCCAGATGATCCTAGAATGCTTGTGATTAATATCAGTTCTCTAGTTACTAATTCATGAAGGTAAGAACTCAATAATCACCCAATCTTACTATTCTTGGTCTTCTCAGATTGGGGCTGGCGGGTGTTAGTTTCTGCATGGCTGGCTGGTGTTAGTTTCGGCAGGGCTGGCGGGTGTTAGTATCTGCAGGCCTAATTGCTCACTGGACCGTGGTTGAGAGTCAGAGGCGTCTAGAGGGATTCCACTCTTCTGTAAGAATGAGCTTACATCACAGACCTGCTGTCCCTTGTGGGTTTTCATTAGTTGGACTTCCTGGTGGGCGGCTCTGCTTCACACACCCAGTAGCTGCTCTGTAGTTCTTAGGGGGTGGCAGGTGGTTCATGGCTTATTGTCACCTGAAACATTCAGAAGGAATATTTAATTTTATCACTGTTCCTTAGGCCCATTCTGTTCTCTGCTATGAACTTACACCATCGGCCTCTAAGGAGCTTACACTAATTAAAAGGCAAGGTTCAGGAGATAATGCTCTTGTTTCACCAAAAACTTTTCATGTGAAATAATGGCCCAGAGCATATAGATAAACAGTTCAATAAAGGCTTTGGGTACTTCTAGTTTATATGATGGTAAGTTGAAGCAGCCTTTTGGGAAGAAAGACTTTAAAATGAGATCATTGTGTAGATACCGCACATTTGCACTGGGTTCTTTAGATGTGGCCCTAGATAATACTTGGAATAAGAGTATCAGTTTGGTCAAAGCCTATACAGATTTAATTGGGAGTGAGATCTCTACCAGAAATTGTGTGGCTAGGCAATACATATATATTATGAAAAGGTCAAAAAGACTTCCAATCTGAGAAATGTGAGCCATTTAGGGATTGACAAAAGAGATTTGAATCTATAGAGCAATTGGGGAGTCAACACAGGCGACTTTTTCTTAACTCTTCTGGAATAAAAGGGAAAATTTTGTTCTGGGATTAGGCTGTCAAAAATGATTAGTTTCTTTCTCTCTTTTGTGTGATTACTTACTATTTATGCTTACCTTTATGCTTTTAAACTCTTGCCAAATATGAGCAAATGTAGCTTATGTTTCTCTTGAGAAATGAATACTGAAAAATAAACTTTTATCCTGTTTCCTTTTGTCTCTTCCCTGAATTTCTTTTAGAATAGAATAAACTATTTTTTCAGTCTGAATGAATCAATCTCCACTATAGATTTTTAAACCAAACCATGAATAATTAACATTGCAACAGAATAATCTCATCTGTGACATAGTGAAATACTTTATTTTTATAATAGCCTCAGAATTGAGGGTTTTAGGAGTTAGTGTTTGCAACATAATAATTATAATATTGGGATGAAGTTGACTGCATTGTGCAAATATGACATGGGCTACAGATAAATTTAGAAGAAAGTTTATGATAAAATGACCACTTTTGGCTTAATAATCATTGAAGAGATTGCAAAACTAGCAAACCACAGGCTAAATCGAACTACAGATTCAAAAATATGTATATTTTTTAATTTAAAAGAAACCTTTTGGTTATGTAGTGAAAGGCAAGTCTTTCTTGTGCCATTGCTCCCCAGCTGAGAAACTGCAATCGATTTCTTGGTATCCTTCCAGAGATAGTTTGTACATATGTGTGTATAAATAAATATGTTTAAATTTATAAATAAATTGGGAGAGTATAAATAAATACCCCACAGTCCAACTTTATACTTTACCTCATCTTTCTCTTTCCCTTTAAAAATTATTTTATCTTTTTTTCTTTAAGATCTAATCTTGAACCCAGTGTTCCCTGCCTATCTTATCATCGTATCTTGGAGCTCATTCCATTTTACTACCTGCATTTCAGTACATTCTTATTCTTTTTGATTCTATTATATGGATGCACCAAAATTTATTTACCCATACCCCTATTAATGATTACTTTGGTTGTTTGCAAATGTTTGCTATTTTTATGTGACTATGCACACATTAGTATGAATACCACATCAGATAAGTGAGTCTGTATCTACCTGTAGAATACATTTCTGGCAGTAGAATGGCTGGGTTAGCGGGTGGGGGTATTTGTAATTATCCTGGCCAATGTTAAATAGTCCTCCACAGTGGCTGTCTGAGTTTAACCTCCCAGCAGCTAAGTGTGAGAAGGCCTAAGGTGCTTTTTAATTCCTTGATCTTCGCCAAGGTCTATGTTTTGCATGGCTGTAAAAGAATACCCGAGGCTGGGTGATTTATCCAGAAAGGAGGCTACTTGGCTCCCTCACTGTTCTGCGGGCTGTACAAGAAGTCTGGACCAGTGTTTGCTTCTGTGGAAAGCCTCAGGAAGCCTCCCTTCCAGGTGGGAGGTGACAGGGAGCCAGCGTGTCACATGGCGATGGGGAGCAGGAGGGAAGGAGGGTGCCCCACTCTTTTAAGCAGAGTGAGGACTCCCTGGTGCTGCCCCGTGACTGAGCCCTACCTCCGACACTGGGAGTCAAATTTCAGCAGGAGATTTGGAAAGGCCAAACATCCAGACTGGCTCACCTAGTAAAAGTGGAAAATATAACCTCAGTCTTCTTTTAATTCCCATGTTTATTATTAAGAGTGAAGTTTAGCGTCTTGTCGTACGTTTGAGTCATTTTTGTTTTTCCTTCCACAAGCTGTTGACTCATTGTCTCTAAAATTGCGGTGCTGCTCCTCCATATACTGAGTCACGAGAGGTCCTTTTAGCTTAGAAATATTAGCTGTTTGGAATATGTGTTGCAAAGGTGGGTTTAGCCGTGAGGAAAGTTTATGTGTTTTAAATTATAAGTCTTTTCATTTATAACTTCTAGATTTGTTGTCATGCTTAGAAAATTGTCAGTTATATAAGAAGTTTCCCCCAGGGCAGTTCACCAGTCACCTAAATGTTTGCTTGTTTTTAGCTTTAACGTTTTATTCCATCTAGAAATGATCCCAGTCCAATGCGTGGGCATTGTCCCCATACACAACCCATTTCCCAGCACCATTTCTCTTTCTCTTTATTGACCAAAATGCCCCGTTTATAATGTCCTAAATCACCCAATGAATTTGACTCTATTTCTGACTCATTGTTCACAGACGTGAGTACTGTTTTATTTATTTATTTATTTATTTATTTATTTATTTTGAGACAGACCCTCAAGCTGTCACCCTAGGTAGAGTGCTGTAGCATCACAGCTCATAGCAACCTCCAACTCCTGGGCTCAAGCGATTCTCCTGCCTCTGCCTCCCAAGTAGCTACAACTACAGGTGCCTGCCACAATGCCCAGCTATTTTTTTGGTTGTAGCTGTCATTGTTTGGCGGGCCCGGGCTGTATTTGAACCCGCCAACTCAGGTGTATGTGGTTGGTGCCTTAGCCACTTGAGCCACAGGCTCTGAGCCATGAGTACTGTTTTAATTACTGAGATTTATATATATATATTTTTAAAATAAAAATGTAGTACTACTAGTTACCCTTTATTGCTGTCCATTTTCAGAGTCTTTTTGCATATTCTCATTTTTAATATGAAATTTAGAATGTACTTGTTTAGTTAAGAAGTACATCCCTGTTTCTGATATTTTGTACCTCTAATTCTACTTTTGGCCAATTGTTATGGGGTAATAACCTCAGTGAAATGGTGAAAGACAGAAGTGATAGCAGGCCTCTCTTCTGGTTCCTGAGCCTATGAAAAACCTTTATCAAGGAAAGGGGAAAGGTCAACAGCTAGTTAACCATATCAAGAAAAAAAGAAGAAATTGCAAATGTAAAACAAAGGAACCTAAAGTGGAGATGGAAACAGAAGAAGTTAAAGAATGACCAAGATTAATTTGCATAGAAATTGAATTCTATGAAAATGTTAAAACTGGAGGTGAAGAAAAGGGAACACTTCTGCATGAATTCTATGGAAATAAATGTTAAAACTGGATAAGGAGAAAAGAGAACACTTCTGCACTGCTGGTGGGAGTGCAAGCTAATGCATCCCTTTTGGAAAGAAGTATGGCGAATACTCAGGGATCTCAAAGTAGACCTGCTGTTTGATCCTACAATTCCTCTACTAGGTGTATATCCAAAAGACCAAAAATCACTTCATAACAAAGATATTTGCACCATATTATTCTTTGCAGTTCAATTCATAATAGCCAAGTCATGGAAGAAACCCAAGTGCCCATTGACCCATGAATGGATTAATAAATTATGGTATATGTATAGCAGGGAATATTATGGTATGGCAGCCTTAAAAGGATGGAGACTTTACCTCTTTTATGTTTACATGGATGGAGCTGAAACACATCCTACTTAGTAAAGTATCTCAAGAATGGAAGAAAAAGTATCCAGTGTACTCAGTACTATTATGAAACCAATTTACAATCACTTACACTTTCATATGAAGAACAGATCACAACTATGGCCCAGGATGAAGGAGGGAAGGGGGAAGCTGGGAGAGGAGGGGGGAGGTCAGATCGAGGGAGGGTGAATATTGGGATCACACCTATGGTGCATAGTGCAAGGGTACGTGTTGGATCTATTAGTATAGAGTCTAAATGTCTTAACACAATAATGAAGTAAATGAGATGAGGTCTATATTAACCAGTGTGATGTAAGTGTTCCTAATTCTATATGAAATCAGGACATTGTACCCCATAAATGCATTAATGTATACATGATCTACGCGTTTATGATTTAATAAAAAAAGAAAACATTTTGCATTAATAATAACAATAAACATTTAATAGCCTGAAATGCTACTGTTTACAGCTTTATTAATGTCTATGACAAACAGAAATCTCGTATCTTTGCTAAAAATGAAAAAGTAATTTAAAAAACCCTGTATGAAATAGCTTTCTAGAAAAGGTCATTTACCAGACTGACCACTTAAGAAATGGGAACAAATGCCATTAAAAAATAGAAAAACATGTCACAAGAGCTTCAAAAACAATAAAAATGCTATTGTTTTAATTAATTGATAGAATCATTAATTAATAGCTTGCTTCCTGATTAACCATGTGGTTGGATTTGGGGCAGTGTTAAGGCCCTATTTATCATCTTCAATTTTACTGTTTTTGTTTCAAGAATAGATTGTTGAATTTTTCTCATTTCCAGTTGCATAATAAATTTCACTTGGTAATGTTGTATTATTCTTGCATAGTACTGTCACATTTTATTTGTAAATATTTTGCTTATGATTTTTGCACTAATATTTATAAGTGAGATTTGTCTGTGGTATTCTTTTTTTTTATGGTATTTTGTCAGGTTGATCTATCATTATTATGCTTGCTTCACAAAAATAACTTTACTTTTTCCATCAATACCTATAATCTGAACAGCTTAAATAGCACTGAAATATCTGCTTCTGAAGACTTCTTAGAATTATCATGTGAATGGCATTTTTCATTGTTTTGAAGCTCTTTTGATACGTTTTTCTATTTTTTAATGGCATCTGTTCACTTCAGCTTTTCTTTTTCTTATGTGGTAAGTCTGGTAAATGACCTTTCTAGAAAGCTATCTGTTTCAGACAGGTTTTAACATTTATTTCCAAAGAATTCACCTAGATCTATGCAAATTAATCCTGGTCATTCTTTAACTTCTTCTGTTTCCATCTCCACTTTAGCTCCTTTGTTTTACACTTGCAATTTCTTCTTCTTCTTTTTTTCTTGATAAGGTTAACTAGTTGTTGACCTTTCCCCTTTCCTTGGTAAAGAGTTTTTGGATTAACTTATAACTTCTACTATTCATCTGTTTCTAACTTATTTAATTGCTATCATATGATTTTTTTATTTTTTATTTTTTGCGGTTTTTGGCTGGGGCTGGGTTTGAACCCACCACCTCTGGCATATGTGACCGGTGCCCTAGTCCTTTGAGCCACAGGTGCTGCCCATATCATATGATCTTTATTAATTCCCTTTGTATGTTTTCCTTCTGTTAATTTTAGAATTAGATGATTGTATCATTTTTCATCCTTTATTATACAAAGAGGTATTCAAGGCTGGGAATTTTCCTACATTACTGTATTAGCTGCATTTCATTTATCTTTATATGTTACATTGTTATAACCATTGTTTCCTAGCAATTTGCAAATTTTGCTTTTTAATTCCTGCTTTACTCAAGAATTGTTTGCAAAAGAGTTTTAGTCACTGTCATTTCTACTTTTTCCGATTGACAAAGGTTATTTTGGGGTATAATATGTTTTTCTTTTTAAAAGTTTTGATTTTTTGAGACAGGGTTTCACGGTGTTGCCCAGGTTGGCTTTGAACCCTTGGGCTCAAGGGATCTTACTGCCTCAGCCTCCTGAGTTGCTGAGATTTCAGGCATGAGCCACTGCATCCAGCTGTTGTTAACTTATGAAAGTATAACTTAATTTTCATGTTACAGAGTTTTATACTTATCAATCATATTTTATTGCTCATTTTTTATTTTATTCTTCTATTACCTTATTTTTTCCTATATAATTTGTTACCATTTGCGAGAGGTGATTTCAAGTCCCTTACTATACTCTCAGTGGGTTCCTAGGTGCTTCTCCTTGAATGTCCTATAATTTCTTCTCAGTGATGCTGCTGAGCTGTTTGGCGCATAACTATTTGTAGTATTTGTGCCTTCAAAGTGAACTTTACCTTCTGTCACTGTAAAGTAGCTTCTTTGTCTTGTTTGATTCTTTCTGCCCTGAATTCCACTCTGCAGACGTTAAAATCGTGAGGACTCCTCCTGTCATAATGCCGCCTATCTTTTCATTTTCCCTTTCTGAATCCCTCCGAGACCTGGGATGTGACTGGTGATTCAGCTCTTGTTCAATTGGTGCAGGACATTTAGATTTCTTGAAGTGGCAGGTGTGAGTCTTGGTTCTGGCACATCAGTTCATGTTGTGGTTTCTGCTTTGGAAAGTCCCTCGCTGGGCAGTTTTCATCTAGGTTGCCTCTGTGCAATTGTTCTGATAGTAAGGCTGCTTAATTACACTTTTATGTATCTGTAGTTCCTCCACCTTTATCCTTACTTCCTATCACATGCAGTGATGAAGCTAGCTTGTCACTTCTAGGCCACCCAGTTACCCACCTAGCACTCTATCTAGATGCCGCTCTTGACACTGAACTCTTACTCGACTTATCAGTGGACCTCACTCATGCCAACTATGTGCTGAAGGCGTTTTCTGAGCTTGATACCCCAGTCAATCAGTTCTCAACTGGAGGTGATTTGTTTCCCAGGGGACACTTGGTTATGTCTGAAACATCCTTGGTTGATACAGCCGAGGCAAAGGGTGGCAGCCCTGGCCTCTGCCCTGGCTCTGATGCACAGTATTACACAACTAGTAACTCCTCAGCACAAAATATCAATAGTGTGGTTGCTGAGAAAATCTGAATTAGATAATATTCTTTTTTTTTTTTTTTTTGAGACAGAGCCTCAAGCTGTCACCCTGGATAGAGTGCTGTGGCATCACAGCTCACAGCAACCTTCAATTCCTGGGCTCAAGTGAGTCTCCTGCCTCCGCCTCCCAAGTAGCTGGGACTGCAGGTGCCCCCCACAACGCACAGCCATTTTTTGGTTGCAGCCGTCATCTTTGTTTGGCGGGCCCGGTCTGGATTCGAACCCGCCAGCTCAGGTGTACGTGGCTGGAGCCTTAGCCCGTTGAGCCACAGGCACCGAGCCTAGATAATATTCTTGTTGCAGTTTGGCCGGGGCCGGGTTTGAACCCGCCACCCTCAGTATATGGGGCTGGCGCCCTACTCACTGAGCCATAGGCGCCGCCCTTAGATAATAATATTCTTAAGGGAAAAGTCTTCACTTTTACTTGTATCACTTCGTATCATTCAATATAGTGTTATACCAGAGATACTTAGAAGATGTTGACAAATATTTTTAATAAAAATAATATTTAAATTTATGGCTTTTAAGTTCTAGTATGCTTTAGAATTTTGTTTCAAGGGCCAAAGCAATCAGTATACTTTATTAATGATTTGACTTAAAAAAATGCTTTTTAAAATCCTTCTCTGATCTAATTTTATAGCAATAAATTTTTCTGTGATAGTTACCTCATCATCGAATTACACGGAGGCTGTTCATTAACTTCCACCCTATAACTGATGAAGAGCTCTAAATTAATTATTTCCTGATTACTTAGCACAGTATTTATGAAAATTAGTTAAGAATTGTTCATTTTTCTTTGGGAGTGGAGAAAGAGGTTGTTAGAATAATGAAATTGGATGGAATTGTCTGAGTTTCTATTTAAAAGACCATGTTATTAATTAGTTTTCCTGTCCCCTCAGAGAAAGAGAGCAAGATCTGTCCCTCATCAGAAGCTTATCACACCATTCCAGTTCTCCCTACACTTTGGAGCAGATGTGAACCATAGTAACCTGTGGTTACAATAGAGTCGGGTCACTTTGATGCCAGGACTCACTGCCATGATGATTCTGACTCTGTCCTCTTTATGCTCTGTAGGTGACATGTATCCAGACGAGAGATGTGTCCCTCAGTGCCCTGGTGGGTGGGGGCCGTTGGAGAACTCTGAGCACGGTATCTTTCCGCAAGTGAATCAGTAATTTGTCCAAAAGGGAAGTTCCCAACTACCTAGGTCTAGTATTCAACATCATCTGTTTGTAATTCTCTCATAATACAATAGCAGACATGACCAGCCAAATATTTGAGATTTAAAAAAAAAAACATTTCAGGGAAATGATTCCTACTAGAGGCTTTCAAGAGCTCACCTAATGGCTTTTTAGAAAGTAGTGATAAATCTTTCTTGTCTTAATGAGCCCTGTTAGTAAATGAAGGAAACCGACTTAGAAAGGCTGAATTATACATTTTAGGACAAAAATGAGGCACGTTACTAAGGTGTTTACCAGTATGAATTCCTCTGAGAGCTGCCAGATGCTTCTCAGAACACGCCCTCCAGCTAACGGTCCCCCCTGAGCAGCCGTTGGGTTGTTAATTGTCTTTCTCCAACAAGTAGAGGAAGTTCCTCCCGGCTGCCTCCTCCATCCGAACGTGGAGGCATCATTAAAACATCTGGAGGCCAGTGTGACAGAGACGATGGTCCTTCTGGTGCTTGCCCTTCCATGTGTCTCTCAGTGTCATCTTAATTAGGACGCAAAACAAAAGTGACAGAGCCAGGGCTGGTGAGCAGGCCCCGCCTGGCACTGTTACCAGCGGGGCAGCCTGGGCGACCGGGGAGCGGGGCGGCGCTTCCTTGGATGGACAGGAGCACTTAGAGAATGGCACCTTGCGGGGTTCTCTGCTGGTCAGATGCAGCTTCCTCACCGCGTCCTGCAGTGCTATGTGAAGACAATAAGTGGGGCTCCTCGGGTGCCCCCAGCTCTCCAGGTCCTGAAGAATGAGTTGAGTTCAAGGGAGGTGAGTCTCCTTAGGAGACGGGGGAGGGTTTGGATATTCTGTGGGAAACATAACCTGAAGACAGTGAAAATGCCTTCGAATTGGTCTCGGCGTTCTTCATGATGAGTTCATTGCATGTATTAATTAATTAGAATTTTTAATAGGTGAAGGGCAGAGAAGTAGATGAGGAACTTGAGTTATTGGGGCCAGAAAGATGAGGTGCTTGTGAATTTTAGGCTAAGATCACACGAGTCTGTAGATGGCAAACCTGTGGCCCCCTCTTGTCTGTTAGAAGGCCGTCATGGACAAAGGAAATACGATCTTGTGCTGTAGGCATGGGGTCTAATATGTCCAACTGAGACGTGACAAATCAGTCTTGTAAATTCAACAAAATAAGATAATTTTCTGTATAAGTAAAGCCTTGTAAAAGTCACATAACTGTTTCATTCTCACAGTGCCAAACAGTCTTTTGCTCCCTTTTAACAGATCAAATTATTAATTGAAAAGACTTATTAACCACTGATGGGGGCTACTTTGATTCCAGATAAAACATGGACTTGGATGTCCTATTACTTTTGCCACTTATTAGCCATAAGGCAGGATCTGTAACCTCTCAGAAGTTGACTTCTCTCATCTATCAAATGGGGTTAGTAACATCTCCCCTGTGGAGTGTCCCGAGGACTACAGGTCCCCAGCACCACCCTGGGCACATGGTAAACCAGTGCAGTGACAGTGATTGTAGCTGATGACAATGATGGTTACAGAGCTTGCAGTCCTACAGGCCGTGGAAGATAGGTTTGAAGTAGCATAAAAACATATTAATTTAGTTTTTTAGAATATCTATCTCAGTGGTTCTCAACCTTCCTAATGCTGCAATGTATTTTCATTGTTAAAAATGGGTCGTGACCCGTAGGTTGAGAACCGCTGATCTATCTCAATACCTACCTTCTGTAAATCATTTTAGTAGTAATTTGGGGAATACGACAAATATTCAAAATTAGATCACGTTGCTTGGCGGTGTCTCACATTAATCTTACGGTCACAGACCTGGTGCCTGATACATTCCAAGGCTGCCGCAGTCCCCAAGCCCCTGCCTGTGGACCGGGGCCAGTCTGGGGACTGTTTGGAACCAGGCCACATAGCAGAAAGTAAGTGGTAGATGTGTGAGCAAAGCTTCCTCTCTATTTATAGCTGCTCTGCACCTCCTCTACCCCTAATCTGTGGAAAAATTATCTTCCATGAATCTGGTCCTGGTGCCAGAAAGGTTGGGGACTGCTGCTCTAAGGCATCGTAAGCTGCTCTCCATGGCTTTTCCGGCTTCTTTAGAAGGACCCAGACCCTTCTCTACGGACCTCAGCGTCTTCAAGCACTCCGTGGTTGAGACTTTGCCAAGGTCTCTCGACGGCTTGGGCTCTGGGAAGAGTCTTGGAACTGGGGCTTTGCTCACCCCTCTGACTTCAGATTTCCCTCTGTCTGGGCTTCTGCTGTTTGCCTGCGCCCCTGGGCTGAGCTCCGGGGCTCACTTGGGGCCTCCCTCAGTCTCGGGGCTGCAGACAGGTGCATGCGCAGGCTCCTTTACACAGTGTCTGTTTTATTGGGGCTACTTCTAGTCTGATCCATTATTCTAGCCTCCATTTCTGTCCAAATTAAAATACCCCATTCTTTCTGTGTGTCCTTGATTCTCTCAGAAACATTTATTCACCTTTCACGGTCCAGAGAAAAGCATCACCTCCTGATGAGATGCTGCCTTTTAATTCCAGACCAAGACTTTCATTCCTCTCTTCGAGCCCTGGAGTATTAGTTCGTGCTTCTCCGAGCACCTTCATCATGGTGTAATTTATGACTGTGTTTGCAAAGGAGACACATTTCTTGAAGGCAGGAAATATTTACTTCATCTCTGCATCCTTGTGCCCACCAAAGATTGGTACATATTAACTGATTAGGAAATGCGTGATTAATGGAAAGGATCTAAAAATCTTAGCATTTGATTCCAAAACTAACATGCTTATTATAGTCAACACTATGAAAGTAAAAGTTGTTAATTTGTCTTTGGAATGTGTGGGGCCAAGAGAAGAGAGGAGGATACGAGGGGTTTGTAACTGAATGTGGAGAGACAGAGATATTTATATATAAAGTGTCATCCTGGGGATTTATTAATGAAGCCATAAAGCTTCCTGTTCTCCCTGCTCAGCTCCCTCCTGGAACCTCCTGCTCTCTAAAGCTGTTTGGAGTGCTTCTTTCCCTGGATCAGTGGGGGAGGTAATTAAGTGCTTCCAAACCAAACCATGGTCCACAGTTTGGAACATAGTTCCCTGTGCCATGTCCTTAGACAAAGAGGAAAATGTTTCCTTTGGTGACTTCTCATTGTCACAGGAGGATGTTGTCAGCGTCTTTCCATGCCAGGCCTGTGCCCTGCTGGTCTCCTCAATCTTTACACCCTGATGCTCCTCAGTCTCTGCTGTTTAAAGTTACTCCATCGTATTTCCACCATATCCATATTTTCATGTTTCCACCTCAAGTGTCTTGGGACGGGGAGACTGTAACCCCCAAACAGGAAGCAGAACAGGCTGGAAAGCACGTTGGGCTGTGGTTCTTCAGTGTGACGCTGGGCAGGTCCCTTGGCCATTTCCTGCCTACGTAACAGGACAATCAAATCTGAGTGTCTGGAGATAAAGTAGGCAAAAATCCCGGCACAGCAGCAGGCACACAGCAGCCGTCCCAGCACAGCAGAGCCGCAGTTCCCACTGCTGTTGTGCACTGTGCCTTTGGCCTTCTTGTCTACCATGTGCTTGTGGTTTCAACCCGCGTATTTTCTTTTTCTTTTTTTTTTTTTTTGAGACAGAGCCTCAAGCTGTCACCCTGGATAAAGTGCTATGGCGTCACAGCTCACAGCAACCTCCAATTCCTGGGCTCAAGCGAGTCTCTTGCCTCTGCCTCCCAAGTAGCTGGAACTACAGGCGCCCGCCACAATGCCCGGCCATTTTTTGGTTGCAGCCGTCATTGTTGTTTGGCGGGCCTGGGCTGGATTCGAACCCACCAGCTCAGGTGTATATGTGGCTGGTGCCTTAGTTCATTGAGCCACAGGCGCTGAGCCAACCCGCGTATTTTCTTTTCTAAATTTTATCTGAAGTCTCACCCATTCTGTTACCATGTCTCTAGCTGTCCACAAAATAAGGATGTTCCACTTATCTGGCCCCACAGATGGCCGCTCCTGCCCGTGTTTTCCACTGGAGTCCTTCTGGGGCCTCCTGAAGGTTTGGGCTCCTCCCCGCTCTGTTTTCTACGTACACATCACTCTGAACAATTCTTTGTCAGATCTGTCCCTTTCTATTATCAAGTCCTAGCAATTATTTTCTCATATTTTCAATCATTCCAACAGCGGGGCATTCGAGGGGTCCTGTCTTCCGACTCCTCTTGTAAGTCACCCACCCACCACTGCTGAAGTGTTTCTCCTCGAAGACTGATTTTACCCATCACTGGGTAAACCAAGAATCCTCTAAAACTCTCTGCTCTGTAAGGCAAAGATCTTTTCGGGCTTGTCTCTATTTTCCAGTAGTAATAAGAATCTTTACTCCCAATTTATCAAACAAGTTAGAATTTTCAAAGCAGGGCCATTACTCAACTCTAAAAGAGAAATAAGTCATAAGCATAGACATATGTATACATAGATTAAAAAAACACACTTTTTTAATTTTAGGAAAACTTTTATCTCATTTATTGGTACAACTTTCAGGATCTGAGCTTTGAACCTCTTTCCTCACTCTCAGCCCTAAAACTGGGGTGATCTCTGGGATGGCAGAGTTTTCCATCCCTCTCAGAACCTATTTTTTTCCTTGAGTGTTGACCCAAGGTCATCCCATCATCTGGTCAGCTCCAGAGCTGGGTCATACTTCAGCTGCGGTGGGTGGATTCCTCCCCTGAACCTGGCCAGCCTGTGTTGAACTCCCGTATGGGCGGGTGTATTGATTGAGCTATGGAGTTCAACACCTGTGTGAGTAAGAGCAAGACTCTGTCCCTACTGAAAATAAAAAAACTAGCTGGGTGTTGTGGCGGTGCCTGAAGTCACAGCCACTCAGGAGGCTGAGGCAAAAGTTTCACCTGAGCCCAAGAGTTTGAGGTTGCTGTGACCTATGATGCCACAGCACTCTACCCAGGTGACAGAGTGAGACTATCTCCAAAAAAGAAAATGCTTGCTACTGTTTATTGAGGAAATGAGTTTATTCATATGAAGTGGTTAAAAAAGGGCCTGGAAATAGATAGTAAGCCCTTGATAAAGGCTGCTGGTGTTGACATCAACACCAGTGTCACACAGCCACATTGGGGGGAGACTGAACACGCCCAGTGTCACACTGCCACTTGGGGTGAGAGTGAACACGCCCAGTGTCACACTGCCACTGGGGTGAGAGTGAACACGCCCAGTGTCACACAGCCACAAGGGGGACAGCCAACATGGAAGCCAAAGCCTTTCTGGCTTCAATGCTTTAAAAACACTTCCATGGGGAGGGAAGGAGTTTTAACAAAAACATTAGACAGAAAGGGAAATATTAATAATTAGTTAAACATTGGAGTTTTAAAAAAGGCATTATTAAAAACCAAATAAAAGATTAATGTTATCAAGCCTTTTTAAGGAAAACCCATTATGCTATAATTACATGGCATAATCATGGGCCATAATATTGTAAATAGTTCATTATGCGTATCTTACAAATTACAAAATGAGCCGTAATTACTCTAAATAAGTGACTCAATGCTGCCTAAGGAGCATAATGGAATGACTTTTCAGGGACGTTGCTCTTATTAAAGGAAAGGAATCCCCTATTACTGGAGTTCACGTCTCTGTAACCAAAGACGCGCCCTCCAGTCACACTCTGGCTTCCTCCACTGTCCGGCCACGGGAGATCAGTGACCCCCCGACCTGTCTCTCAGCCGGGGACCTACCTTTAGCACCAAGCAGAGCTGCCTGACCGGCTCTTGAGACAGGAGAACCCGGATTCCAACCCTGCGTCTCCATCAGAACCACATCCTCCAGCGCGCGCCCAGCACTCAGCAGGTGTGAGGCACCCACCAGGCTCTGATAATAGTGATTGAACAAGTGAATGAAAACGTTCCACCAGCATCACCTGTGGACGGCCCTCCACCCTGCCCTGAGGGCCCTGTGGTCTTCCCAGGGTCCCATCCTGGGGGTCCCATCCTGTGGCCCCATCACAGCACACACCACCAATTCCCTCCCGGCCAGGGGCTACCTTTGTCTTAGTTTTTCATCTTAAGTTGGTCTTTTATAAAAATTAAAGTTTTATCTAGGCAGAGTAAAAATATGCAAACCATAAGTAAAAAATTATAAAATGAAAAATAATAGTTGTTTCTTCTACCCCTAATTTCTCTTCTCAAAGGGAGCAGTAGTACAATGCTTTTTAATGCTTCTGTTTTATATCTCCTGGTACTTTTCTTCATAACTTAAATAGATTAAATATTTATGGTCATAATTTATAATGGTAATGGTGCCTTTTAACTCTTAGCTCTGAAAAATGGGGAATTTAGTATATAGACATATAGCACCTCAATCACAACCCCTTCAATTTCCTGCTTTTTAAAAATAGTTTTAGTCTTCTTTTTGATGGTCAAAGTTTGTAACATTTAGAATGTGACCTTGAACTATAATTCAGCATTCCTTGATTTAGGTGTAGATTGATTTTAAAACTTTAAACTCGAATTGAAATAACACTTGTAGTATTAAAATGTTCCTTATTGCCAAAATCAAATTTTCTTTTTGATTGTTTAAAACAAAAAAGAACTATGATATTGTTTCTAAAATCTAACTACTGGGAAAATAATATCCCAGTTGCCAACTTTTATGTTCCTAGCATTGGCTGTAATAAAGATATGCTGGTGTTGGAGTCGATGATAAGATTTCCCCCCGTGAGTTTTTAAGAGACAGCCCCAATAACAGTCTTTCATGAGCATGCCATGGATGATGAAGGGGCCTATCTCAGTCTGATTCTGGCTCCTTTATACAAAATCGGAATATTTTTATTCTCTGAAACTGTTGAGATTTTGTCTGTATCTCTGGAGTCCTGAATTCACGCCATGATGAGTCTTCTTCATTCCCCCTGCTTAACTCTTAGGGGGTCCTTCCGTCCTGGGAATGTCTGTCTTTGTTAGTGGAGAATTTTCTTCTATGATTGCCTTGAATATTTTCCCCTCAGTACTATCTGATCTGCTTTCTGGGATAATAATTCTGTGAATATTGGAAACTTTGGATCTGCCCTCCAAGCCTCTTAACATTTTGTTCTATATTCAGCCTCGGTACTTCTGAGCTGTGTCGTGACTTCCTCAGTCGGAGCATCCAGCTCCTTAATTTGCCTATCATTGTCCATTCTGCTACTTAGTTTAGCGGGTGAGGTTTTGATTTTTAATTTAAATAATCCAGTTTTTAGTTTTCAAGATCTATACTTGATGCTTTAAGGATGTCACATTCACTTTCACGTCTTCGAGGGTACTGTTTATATCTACTCTGAAGTTCTGTTTTGTGTGTTTCCTTAAGACGTGAGGGCTCCTTATGTCTGGTGCCTCTGAGACAAGGACTGGCGATGTGTGGCTGTGTGTCTTCTTCAGCTCGGGGGCTCCCTGTCAGTCTGTCTGTGACACCTCAAAAGCAGGTGTCACCGAGCGCTGGCGTGAGTTGTCTGCTGGGGCATGTTCTCAGTGACTGTGGAGAGGGCAGGAGAAGAGCTTGTGGTCGCAGGACGTAGGCAGTGTCTGGGGATCCTGGGTACCTGGATGCCCATATCTCTCACCCACACTCCGCTCTGTGTGCCCAACCAGCTGCCTGCAGCCTCGTTCCACCAAAGGCCAGAATGTCAGGCAGTCTCTATCTCTCCAAGGGCCAGAATGTCAGGCAATCTCGTTCCACCAAGGGCCAGAATGTCAGGCAGTCTCAATCTCTCCAAGGGCCAGAATGTCAGGCAGCCTCATTCCACCAAGGGCCAGAATGTCAGGCAGTCTCTATCTCTCCAAGGGCCAGAATGTCAGGCAGCCTCGTTCCACCAAGGGCCAGAATGTCAGGCAGTCTCAGTCTCTCCAAGGGCAGTAGCAGGACCCTGGCGCAGGAAGGCTTGTCTCCTTAGCTCCCAAGTCCCCTCCTCTGTCTGGAAATGGCCACAGCTGGGTTCCAAGCATCTCTGGGCCTCCTCCCCTTTTTGTTCCACATTCATCATTTGGTTGCTGTTTCCTTCTCTAGTCCGATCTCATTTGACTTCTGTCCTTCAGGTGGGGGGCTTCCAGCCCTGTGCAGGGACTCCTTATTCTTCACTGTGGACACGACACTATGTTTTTGCTGTTGCCGTTATTTCTGGGGATAGTAATTCCTTGTTTTTCACTGTAAATTCTTCCTAACGTGTTACGTTGCTGTTATTTCTAGGGACCGGCCAGGAGGGTGAGGCTGGAGCTGGTGCTCAATCTGCCATTCTGAATCCAAAGTGCCTGGGCGGCTCTCACCCGGCCCTCTGCGGCGGGGAGCACATGGCTCTGTAGGGCTGTGCTCTGAATCCAGACTTCTCTTGGGTGTGAATCCCTGCTCTGCTACTTATGAGCCATGTGACTGTGAGTCATTTGTCATGCATAAGCCTCGGTCTCCTCATTTAACAAGTGTGATGATGGTAATCCCTACTTCAGAGGGTTGCTGTGGAGATTCAGCGAGTGTCTGACTTGTGTGCGTCTTCACTGAATGTCACTTGTTATACTTGAACTTCTGGGAATTGTGAGGGACCAGTTGGCTCAGTCATCCTGCAGCCAGTTCTTTGCTGATTGCTTTGTGGGTGTCCTGGGTCCTGCTCCTGTTGTGTTAGTTGACGTAGGCCTGGAGTTTTGGGGAGCACTCCGTGAACCCTGTCTCCCCCGCTCCAGTTCTTTGCTCAGCTGGTCACGTTTGCTTTCTGTCTTCCTGGTTCATCTGAACCTCCTGTTTCTCCACTTGACTCCTTTCTAACCAGCTTTGGGCTCATTAAAAAAACTAATAACTTTTCTACCATTTCACTAAGATACACTAAGGCACCCATAGCTCAGGGAGTAGGGCGCCGGCCATGTACACCAAGGGTGGTGGCTTGGAACCCACCTCGGGCCAGCTAAACAACAATGACAACTGTAACAACAACATTGTGCCAGGCACCTGTAATCCCGGGTACTTGGGAGGCTGAGGTAAGAGAATCAGTTAAGCCCAAGAGTTTGAGTTTGCTATGAGTTGTGATGCCACAGCACTCTACCCAGGGCGATAGCTTGAGACTCTGTCTCAAAAAAAAAAAAAAAAAAAGACACATGAAGATTGAGAATAGGGAGTTGGGGGATATGTTTGCTCTTTCATTGTGAATCTGAGTCTTGTCTTGTGAATTTCTAAACTTCCTGGCTGGCACTGGAGTGTCATCTGTGGCCATTGGCAATGAAATCGCATTTTATCCTGGGCGGGGCCTGTGGCTCAAAGGAGTTGGGCACTGGCCCCATATACTGGAGGTGGTGGGTTCAGGCTCAGCCCCAGCCAAAAACTTAAAAAAAAAAAAAAAAAAAAAAGAAAAGAAATAGCATTTTATCCTTGCATGCTGCACTGAATTATAGTTTGGATTTTATTTCTTTTCGTTTTTGTTTGTTTGTTTTAATTTGCTTGCATTTCAGTGGCTCACAGTTTCGCCTTTCTGTGACTAATCTCACAACAGCATGGGTATTTGTGCAACTCAGCCACCCATCCGGAGCGGAATAGTGGTGCTTCCAGATCCGTGGCCAGAAGGCTGAGCAGCAGGGGCTGCGCCTCAGTTCCCCTTCCCAGGGCCTCCCAGCCCCGCATGTTCTGTTTCTCTACAGTTCACAACTAGCAAAACATGATTCTTTCAGGAAATTTTTTCTTGCATCTCTCTAAGAGCAAATGCAAAGTCTAGGATTAAATAAACCTGTGTAGGTTAAGCCTTTAGATGAAAGGGGGAAACAATGAGCGGAGTGGAACAAATTCAGACGGAACTGAATTCATGAGATTAGAGGCCACTTACTGATTTGAAAGGACCCTTTCCTCAAGAGAGGGAAGGGAGCTCCGGGGGGAAGAGCTCTATGCCAGAAGCCGTGGGGCTTGCCTTTAAAAATAAGGTTTTGCATGGAAATTAATTTATGTGCATAAATAGTAATATGTAGTATTTAATTGCAAAGTGCCGTGTAGTTATTCACTTTCACTCAATAGTTAAAGTGATTTAACTGGTATGTGCCATGCTGGGGAAAGTTTGTGGTGCTACAGAGGATTAGTACAGATCTCTCCTGCCTGCCTCTGACCAAATACAGGGGTTCTTTCTTCTTTCTGAAAAGTAATAGCTTTAGATTTAATTGCACGGAGCACATTTCTGTAAAGAAAGATACTGCTGATAGTCAATCTGAGGAGAAATACAAATAGCTCCTGGAGAGCTATTATCCTGATCCTTAAAAGTATGGTTTTAGCCAGAACTTTCTTACAAAAGGCATTGCTGTCACGTCTGTAATTACTGAGGTGTATAAATGGCCCCCAAATTAAAGCGCAGCACTCTCTCTATTCCTTCCGCTTGGGAGAATGAGGTGAATGTGACACCAGGGCAAGACCTCGTCTGTAACACTCCCGTGTCACTGCCGGCCTTGCTCAGCTTAGACCCAAACGGGCTGAATCTACCTCCGAGGGTTTTGGAGGACGTCTGCAGCTAGGCGTTGGCCATCAGATGAATGGAAGCCTGCAGAATACTGAACCTTGTGCCGTCTTATGCCCAAATTCAGAAATAGCCCTTGGTGACTTCCATTTCGCCTCTCATTGCCAAACTCATACTGGGGACAGACTAAGAAGCGAGGTGAAAATAAATTCCATCTTGAGCCTTTGTTAATTAACAAAACCAAGAAAGTTCCAACACAAGAATTTGGAAGGAAATAGGGTGTGGATCTCTGCTCGGTTGGAACTCCTCAATAGATAGAGACCGTCCAGGCATCCTGAGTTTCCAAAATCACATGTATTTCTACCTGGCTGATGAAAGAGCAGGGTCACTGTCATGAGCCTGTAGCTGATCGTTCCTGACAGCCCTCCTACCCCTAAACGGGGAGGTTTGTCCTTTTAGAACAGAAGTTTTCACATCATCCCAGGGAGTTCTGGGGGTTGCACTCGGGGCTTATCTGGGATGTGGAGAGAGACCCCACCCCATTCCCAACACACATGCCTTCACCCTCACAAACCCACAGCCTCTACTGCTTTTACAGAAATTGTATTCAACATGAAATTTCAGTTTAATAAAGATTGACCTCTTTATTACAAAATGAAACAAATAAAACCTCCTCATGTTTGGAAGCTGGTACTTTCAAAGGAAATGTGTGATTCTTTATTTTCTGAGAATGAAGTTATGTCTAAGAAGAATTTTGAGATCTTCTCAAGGAAATACCTTTGAGGTATGTATTATTATCTCCATTTTATATCCAAGGAAATAAAGGCTTGTGGAAAAGCCTTAATGTAAAAGCACACAGCTTATAGTGGGAGAGCCACGATTCAAACACATTCCCCAGAGTTTCCTGTTATGACAGGATTTAAGTTGTAGACCCTAAAACTCAGGGAGTTTATACACTGCATCCTACTTCTATATTTTTTCATTGTTTATGATTAAAAGATCTTATTATATGGAAAAAAGTTCTACTCTGCCATTAAATGGTTTATTTCTTCAGAGGTCCCATGGAGATGCCTTTGTATTTTCTGAGACTTTCTGTCCCTATGATAACCACCTGCTGAGACCTGGTGTGTGTGTGGGGGGGTGGTTGAAAGTCAGAGTATAAGTAGGTCTACCCCAGAGGATCAAAGAGACTGCCCATACCCCTCACTCCTAAACAAGTTCTCTACTTTTGAGGTTTTCAAATGGGTCTACTATTACTAAAATGCGTTATAAGGGGCTATTACAGAGATTAATTTTAACCTGAAAGAAATTTTCCATCTCGTTTGAAAGATAGGTTGTAATAAAAAGTAGGTTTTTATTTATGGGTGTTAATTTATGAGAAAACTAGTAGTCCTCTGACTTCTCAATATGATTATATTAGATAATGTCTTAATAGTTTATGGGTATTTTTGTCAAGTTCTACGATAACAGCCATCCAAACTTTACCCAGAGAAATTCTTTTCTGGTACATCAAATACATTGTTCCAAATTGCACTGCTTTCTCAGCACTATTCTGTATTATCGTGTGTTCTTGCTCTTTTTAAAATTTGTATTCTTATTTTATATTTATGAAGCATTAAGCACAAGCTGGCTTGTTAAATATAAGAGCTAGTGCAAATATTTCTTTGCAGAATGAAAACACTGAATCAGCAGAGCTGCGGCTAAGTTGGAATCACATGGAGACTGAGTTTGCTGTCTCTCCCCTCACACCACTGAGCGGCCTCTGCTTTGTTCTTGAACATGCCTCTGGATGTCACACAGATTTTTTGTACCCAATTTGCCTACAATTTTCTTAGACAAAAAGTTATATGTAGTTTAACATACATGTACACATAGGCACATAGATATTATACATACACTATGTGATATCAAACATGTATGTATGCAGAATAGTCTATTTTTATATACCATACTCTGCCATGTGCAAGGTGGTGACCCCACCCTAGAAGAAGCGTCCCACACCTCACTGCTGAATGTCACTGCGGTCACCTTTGAGGTTTGCCCCTTGGGGAGCTGTGCACCAACGCCAGCGCCTAGTTCCCCCTTTGGAGCAATTTTGGAACACTCTTTCTGGAATGGCTGTCAGAGTTATTGTCATAACATCTGACAATTAAGTTCACAACTCATCCTAGAAAAAGTGCTTTGTAAAATGTGCAAGGGTACAATCGTGCTGTGAACTGGGAAGTGTGAACATGGATAAGGCATTTTCTTTTGGGCAGAGTGAGGAAGGTGGGGAGTGGCGGGTGGACAGGAGAAGGAGCTGAGATCTAGGGCAGGAAGACCAGAGTGAATCTTGTTTCTGTTTTATTGCCCCCCCACAAACCCAGGCGGGGCCTGGGGGCA
The DNA here is from genome assembly GCA_963574655.1 of Perodicticus potto. NCBI lineage: Eukaryota > Metazoa > Chordata > Mammalia > Primates > Lorisidae > Perodicticus > Perodicticus potto. The sequence goes on along the minus strand of CAUYRH010033249.1, from coordinate 1,069 downwards.
GAGTCCGGCTGGTGGGTGCCCGCAGCCGGGTGGACCAGCACGCCAGTGCACACGTTCAGAGCCAGCTTTCATGGCTTCCTCCCATGCACCTTGGTGGGCTGTGAGCCCCTTTCAGAGGGGGAATTCGCTCTTCCAAGTGCCTGGAGCCCCCTTCCTGGGCCCCGACGAGTCAGACTTATGCTCAGGGTGTCACCTGCTTCCTCCAAGAGTCCAGGTGAGCAAACACAGCACGTGGGAAAAGGCGGCCCTTACCAGAGACTGCGGAGTTAGGGAGCCTGGGCCCTCCCCAGCCGCCGGCACCTCTGGCTTTTACAGGGTATTTGAAATTCCAGTATGTGCTCGCTCGGTTAGGAATTCACCACCTGAACAAAAATGGTAAAGACGTGCATGGCTTACATTTCGTGATCTGCTTAAATCGGCTTTGCCCCATCACACCTGCTGATCGCACAGCCCCGCCCACCTGCCTTCACTGCTTCTCTCGAGAGGCAGCTGCACCGGTCGCCTGCCAGGCAGGTCAGGACCGCGTGACAGCGAGGCCTTAACAAGCCGAGGACGGAGCTTTCACCACTGCGATGTCCTTGGCCTTGGAGGACTCGACTGGACCCGGATGGACCCGACTGGACCCGACTGGACCCGACTGGACCCCACTGGACCCGACTGGACTCGACTGGACCCGACTGGACCCGACTGGACTCGGCTGGACCCAACTGGACCCGACTGGACCCGACTGGACCACACTGGACCCGGCTGGACCCCACTGGACCCGACTGGACCCCACTGGACCCAACTGGACCCGACTGGACCCCACTGGACCCGACTGGACCCGACTGGACCCGACTGGACCCGGCTGGACCCCGCTGGACCCGGCTGGACCCGGCTGGACCCCACTGGACCCGACTGGACCCGACTGGACCCGCCTGGACCCCACTGGACCCGACTGGACCCGACTGGACCCCACTGGACCCGGCTGGACCCCACTGGACCCGTCTGGACCCCGATCGTCCCGGCTGGACCCGCCTGGACCCGACTGGTCCACACTGGACCCAGCTGGACGCGGCTGGACCCGACG